>VMDO01006060.1:8788-104584 GCA_007922755.1 Pedetes capensis | reverse complement strand
TCCACTTGCTCAAGAAATTGCAACAAGAATAGATAAATGGGATTACATGAAATTAAAAAGCTTCTGCACAGCAAAAGAAACAATTAACAGAGTCAAGGAAACCCCCACAGAATGGGAAAAAATCTTCGCATTTTATACATCAGACAAAGGTCTAATTACTAGAATTTATAAAGAACTCAAGAAAAAAACTCCCCAAAAAACCAAACAACCCAATACACAAATGGGCAAAGGAACTGAGTAGACAGTTCTCAAATGAAGAGGTCCATAAAGCCATGAAACACATGAAAAAGTGCTCAACATCCCTAGCCATTGTTGTTGTTGTTGTTAGGTGCCGTCGAGTCAGTATCCGACTCATAGCGACCCTCTGTACAACAGGGGAAACACTATTGTCAGTGCTTCTCTGCTGTTCATAGGGTTTTCAATGGCAGGTTGATTTTTTGGGAGGGGGGGTTGCCAGGTCCTTCTCCCAAGCCTACAGCTTCTGGTGTTCCCAGGCAGTCTCCCATCCAGGTACTAACCAGGCCTGACCCTGCTTAGCTTCCGAGATCTGACGGGATCGGATGCCACAGGGCTACCGCTGCAGGCCCCTAGCCATTAGGGAAATGCAAATCAAAATAACTCTAAGATTTCACCTTACACCAGTAACAATGGCCAAGATCAATAAAACAAACAACAACAAATGCTGGCGAGGTTGCGGGGAAAAGGGAACACTCTTACATTGTTGGTGGAGCTGTAAATTGGTGCAACCACTGTGGAAATCAATATGGAGGTACCTCAAAAAACTAAAAATAGATCTACCATATGACCCAGCTATAACACTATTGGGAATCTACCCAAAAGAAGATGTGTCATCATACCACAGAGACACTTGCATCTCCATGTTCAATGCAGCGCTTTTCACAATAGCAAGGATATGGAATCAATCAAAGTGCCCTTCAAACAGAAGAATGGATAAAAAAAACTATGGTATATATACACAATGGAATACTACTCAGCAATCAAGAAAAATGAAATAAGCTCATTCGCAGCAAAATGGATGGAATTAGAGAAAATTATTTTGAGTGAACGAACACGAGCTCAGCAAGAAAAACATGTTCTCACTCATATGAGGGAGCTGATTCAAAATTACAAGAAGGAAAAATCCTATTCAAAGGTCGGATCATAATAAAAGGGGGCGGGGAGATAAGAATGATGTCAATATAAATGGACTAGAAATCGCATGTAATTGTTCTAACAAGAGAAAAAGGAAGACCACTACAGGAAAAGTTTCCATCTTAAACAGAACTAGAATCCAAGGACATATAGAAAAAAACTACTAAGTAAAAGATAGAGAAGACTTAGATGGGAAACTTAGATGGGAAGGGTGGGAGCAGGGGAAGCATAGTGGAGGGTAAGGGGTAACCTATATGAATAATGTTTATCAAAATGCCTATATGGAAATGTCACAACGAAAAGCATGTCAAAATGAATCACATTAAGATGTACATTAAAATTTCTAATAAAAAAAAAAAGAAGAGAATCTATGGTTTGCTTTAGACTCAGGAAAGAAAAAAAAAATGTGGTGTCAGAGTAATAAAGGTGAGGCAGGTCTTATCAAACCCACACTAGGGGGTTCACAGCCAAGCAAAAAAGGCTCTGAGTAGCTGCTCTAATCAATATGGTCTGAAGCCATTTTCAGGGAGGATATGAGCTTTAATGGGTAGGGTTTGGCTCTCAGTTGGTAGACCACTGCTCCGCACTCTCTGAGGACCCGGGTTTGATCCCCAGCCCTGCAAAAATGGGAGAGGGGCATGGCAATCCACTCCCAAGGCAATCCTGAAACAATCAGCCACTGAAAATTCTATGAGGGTTGTTATGAGTTGGACCTGACTTGATGGCACCCAACAGCAACAACAACAACATGAGCTTTGAGTTCCATCTTACATAAAAGGTCTTAGGTAGTGGTAGCCGTGTCTTTTTGGATGACTCTGGTTATTTACTACCTTTGGTTAGCCACCACAGATTTATATTCAAGGTCATAGAGAACAGTGACCCAGTTGTTAAACACTTTACTCAACAAGAAATTATTATTATTTTTTGCCCAGTTGTGAGGTCAATGACTATCAATCAACTAAACTGTAATTATCCCACACTAACCATTCAGAATGATAGAATTAGATGTCATCAGCATTAGGTTTTAACTAACATAAAAAGTCTCTGATTCTGAAACAACCTCCCCAGGCACTAGCATTTTATGTCTCCATGTTTTAATTCTCACTTATGGTTGAGCAAAACATTCTACCTGATGGATATGTCCAAGGAAAGCCTGGGCCTGTGCTGTTGAGATTGCTCCTCCAACAGGCACAGGCTGCTTCTGAAAGTCCAGACCATTGGTTTGTGTGCCTGGAAAGCAAGGAAAGTAAATGTTAAGGCACATAAACTCAAATGAAACAAAGTACTACACTTCAGTTATCAACATTTATTAGGAACCCATTTTTTATAAGCACTTTTCTAAGTAACTCCAAAGAGAAGATGAGATTCAAAAGAAAGGAAATATGCTAAAATCGTTTCTCTTCAAAAGGCAGTAATGCAGAAAAATATATGCCACCAATAAAGCTTAAAAAAATAAAAAATGTAAATAATGACTAAGAACCATAAGACAGAGTTACAGAACTCAGATGTAGATGCAGTGATTGGAGCCACTGGGATTGGAACTGGAATGAAACTTACAATGGCCTGTTTTTTTGTTTTTTGGGGTTTTTCTTGGCAGTGCTTGGGATTTGAATCCAGGTCCTCAAGCACGCTAGGCATGCTTCACCACTCATCTGCACCCCTACACCCTTTTTTATTTTAAGACAGGGTCTCACTAAGTTATGTAAACTTCCTCTGGCCTCAAACTCATGACCCTCCTGTCTTAGCCTCCCAGATAGCTGGGGCTAGAGGCAAGTACCTCAGGGCCTGGCTTTATAATGGTTTTGAAGAAGAGATCATTCTCCGTACTGTAAAGAACAGCAGAAACACAATTCCAGAACACCGGGGCTCTCTTCTCTTCTTACCCTACTTGATATTTTGCCTGGGCAGAAGAAATTCACAGGTGATTTTGCCAAGGGCAAGAGGGCTTTTACTACTGACGTAAAAATTTTAATGAATGACAATTTAATGGCAAAAGCAACCCTCTGATACCATAAGCATAAAAAACTAGTTGTACTGATTTCTTCAATCCCAAAGTACAGACTGCTGCATATATCTTACTAGCAAGGGCTCTGTTATATTTTTTGTAATGTTACATCGGTGCTTTTTAACCACCTATGCCATGATTTCATGTTGGAATAAAACTAACTTATGGAAAGATATGACACTCTAACACCCAGCAATATTTTCTACAGTGTATAACACATTGTTTTCTAATTGCTATATCCAGTTATTATTTAGAAAAATTCAGAACACTTTGTATTGAATAAAACATAACCGTTACAGGAACCTGCAAGAATCCTGTGGGCCAGGTATGTCCAACCTGTGACCTGTGGGTGGCATGCAGCCCAGCACAGCTAGCAATGCAGCCCCACAAAATCCTTTAACATCATGCATTTTTTAGTGTTTATTTTCCTTGTGATCCCCCATTATGTATTTTAATATCATATATTTTTCAGTGTTTATTTTCCTTGTGATCCCCCCTGTCCTGTACATGCACTAATTATATTGCATAATTTATGTGCACCCAAGACAATTCCTCTTTACTTGATATGGTCCAAGGAAGCCCAAAGTTTTGATCCCATGGTCTAAACAAATAGATATGTTCTTATACTTCCATCTCTGACCACTTGAACATCCCATTTTCATAACTGTGTGCACACACCCAGAGTAAATGAGTTAGAAAATCCAAGTTAGAAACTTAAAGCATTATTTCTAAGAGTGCTAATTTCTGCCATTATATACTGTAAGATTTTAGGTATATCACATGACTCTAAAGGGCTATTTGAGGTTTCCTTAAGTATAAAATGAATGTGTGTGTGTGTGTGTGTGTGTGTGTGTGTGTGTGTGTGTTTTGTGTGTGTGTGTATGCTGAGGATTTAGCTCTTACGAGGTTCTGGGGTCAGTCCTCTGCACTGAAAAATAAAAGTAATGTAAATATGCACAAACAGATATATATTTCACTTCCTTAAAAACTCATAGACATCCTTACTCATGTTTTTTTTCCAAGTTTCCCACAAATAGGAAATAACAGGGACTACCTAGACATATAGTTAGTGAAATTAACAGTATAAACCTGTGCTGGCCTGGTGACACATGCCTGTAATTTCAGCCTTTGGGAGGCAGAGGCAGGAGAATTTCGAGTTTGAGGCTAGCCTGGGCTACATAGCAAGATCTTGTCTCAAAAAACCAAAAGCTGGGGGTGTAGGTTAGTGGTAGAGTGCTTGCTTAGCATGTGCAAGGCTGTGTGGAGTAATTAGAAACTAGCACGAAATGAAATTTAAAGTAATTCAAATCACTCCCATAAGACACACATAGAAGTCTCATTTTATAGTTGTATATTTTGCCATGAGTTGCTGCTGCCTCTCTCTCTCTGGAGGAAATGATTACCTATGTAAAGATTTAAAGACTGTGCAACATTACACTGCCAATCATTATTCGATAAAACTGGAACGAAAAGGATTGTGCACGATTAGAGAAATATGTTCAAAATACATTAACCCAATAAGGACTAAAGAAGATGAGATTACGAACAATAGAGACGACCCTATAGAGATGAACACTATCAATACAAAGTCTTCCAAAACCAATGTTGTGTTCTTCATAGAATCCATCAAAATTCTACACAGTTTTCACTTTCCAGTTCCCATAAAAATGACAAGCTCTTTGTAAGTCACAGCACTAAATAACAAGCTTGACTGATTTCTGGTATCTCTTGTACAATGGTCTGTAGTAAACCACTGCCAGCAGTATTAGCACTTACTACTATTTAAGTGTTGTGGCTCTGCCTCTTGGGGAGGTGAGACAAAAGTGTGGTATTTTTACTGTAAATATTTTAATTTTTAAAATATTATTCTACTTTGATATTTTAAAAAAGAATTCTGGTTGGGAAAAGACTGACCTTTCCTAGGCTTAGTCAATTCTTAGCCTCTAAAATGACGTGAACTGGCCAACCCTAGACTGTTCACCTTGTCCTGCCTTGCCTTTCCCACAGAAAACCTAACGAAAGAGATGACCTAAACTTTCCCTTCCATCTGTTTTCTGACTCCTTGCTACTCTGGTGCCTTTCCAGGAGTGCCATGCCTCCTGTCTCCAGGACTTGTAAGCCTATGTCCCATTTGGGGGTTGTATCTGACTATCTGGTAAATGAATATAAGATAAAATCCCCAGGTATTCAAAGCAGACATGTCCAACTCACTGGCTGCATGTGGCCCAATCCCATAAACTCTTTTACCATCATGTGTATTTTAGTGTTTATCAGTGACTCTCCCTTATTATGCATATAGACTAACTACATTATACAATTTATGTGCAGCTCAGACCAGACAATTCCTCTTTACTTGGTATGGCTCAGGGAAGCCAAAAAGATGGGCACTCCTGTACTAAAAGCAAAATAACACTCAGGCAACAACCTAGATAAATTGAGAGATTTAAGATGCAAAGGCAGATAACTTCCATTAACAAGGTGCTTAGACTCAGTTGTGAAGTGAGGGTAGTAGAAAGAAGACATTACACAGAAACCATTCTTATAAAACTGGGCTAAAAGGAATGGACAAAGGAATAGATGCACAGACCTGGACTTGAGTAGGAGATGGTATGAGGAGATGGGTGCTAAGAGCCAAGCCAAAGTAACCCTTGAGTATCTGTGCTTCAGGGAACAGGAGCACTGGGAAAGAAACCAGGAAAATTAATTTGTTGGGGGAGGAGGTGAATCATGTAAGAAGATTAACACAACAAATGAAGGTTGAGAAACCCCAGCAAAGCATCTGGGAAAAGTGGTCTAGAAAGCATTTAGAAAATGAAAGGTCAGAGCTAAAGCTTCTACAAGGTGTCATTAGAATAGCATAACTGGGCAAAATCTCTGAGATCTTAGACCCAAAGCTATCCATTAAAAAGGGGTACAAATAAAAGTATATTGAAGACAATGAGGGCACCTACATTAGTAGATACAAGGACAAAGAAGCAGAGAAGGGGCAGTTAGAAAAGTAGTGAGGAAAAACACTTAAAATTAGTGTCTCAGGAGTCAGGGAAGAGAGAGCTACAAGAATGTGGTAGTTTAATGCTGCCATATGGTAGGCAGAAGATAAGGATCAGAGCATTGAGAAATAAATTAATCAAAAAAAAAAAAAAAAAAAAAAAAAAAAAAAAAAAAAAAAAAAAAAAAAAAAAAAAAAAAAAAAAAAAAAAAAAAAAAAAAAAAAAAAAGAAGAAGAAGAAGAAGAAAAAGAAAAGCAATAATACAGGAAAAACCAATAATTAATGAAGTCAGGAAAAAAATTTATAATAAAAAATTAACTTAAAAATTTCTGGTAGGATGAAAGAAGAAAATAAAAGAAATAATAAGTAAACAATTTAAGGACAATAAAAAAAGGCATAGTAAAAATGCTGCAGACAATAAAAAGAGGATATCAGAAACCAATTTATGCTAACAAATCACCTTATGCTAACAAATTTGAAACCTGTTGTTGTTGTAAACCTGAAACTTAGACATAAATAACTCTCCAGAAAATATAACTTACCAAAACCAGCTTAAGAAGAAACAGAAAACAGTACCACAACATTTAAAGGCACTGAAGTAGTAAGTAATAATCTTCCCAAAAAGATAAAAAGCCTACACAATTTTACCCAAGGGTGTTTCAAAAATTTAAGGAACAAATAACTGCAACTTTTCATAAACTTCCAGAGAACAATAACAACAGTCGCTTTTCTATATATCAATAACAACTAGGCTGAGAAAGAAATCAGGAAAACAATCCCATTTACAAAAGCTTTAGAAAGAATAAAATACCTAGGAATAAACCTAACTGGGGAGATGAAAGGCCTCTGCAATGAAAACTTTAAAACATGGAGAATGAAATTGAAGAAGATAGTAGAAAAATGGAAAGATTTCCCATGCACCTGGACTGGAAGAATTAATATTGTGAAAATGGCTATGTTACTGAAATCAGGCTACAGATTTAATGCAATCCCCCATCAAAATCCCAATGACATTCTTCACTGAAATAGAAGACCCAATCCTAAAATCCATATGGAAGCAGAAAAGACCCTGAATCACTAAAGCAGTCCTGAGCAGAAACAGCAATGCAGGGGGCATCACAATACCTGATTTCAAATTATACTACAGAACCACAGAAAAACAAAACAAAACAAACCCATCATGGTACTGACACAAAAACAGACATGTAGACCAGTGGAACAAAATAAATGATCCAGAAATAATGCCATGTAGCTATAGGGACTTGATGTTCAGCAAAAGTGCCAAAAGTAAGTTAGAAAAAAGATAGCTTCTTCAACAAATGGTGCTGGGAAAACTAGATATCCTCAGGAAGAAGATTGAAATTAGATTCAAAGTATAGGCATACTCAAGGACTTCCTGAAAAGAACCCCAATTGCATAGAAAACAACAAAAATTGACAAATGGGATTGCATGAAATTAAAAAGCTACTGCACAGCAAAAGACACAATTACTAAAGTGAAGAGACAACCTACAGAATGGGAAAAAGTCTTAGCCAGCTATATATCAGTCAGGGGATTGATATTTAGAATATATAAGGAGCTCAAAAAATTAAACACAAAAGAAGCAAAAGTATCCAATCAAAAAATGGGCAAAAGAACTGAACAGAGTTCTCAAAAGAAGATATACAAATGGCCAACAATCATATGAAAAAATATTCAACATCCTTAGCCATTAGGAAAACACAAATCAAAACTACACTGAGACACTATCTCACCCCAGTCAGAATGGCTAGCATCAACAAAGAACAAATGGTGAGGATGTGGGGAGAAAGGAATCCTTGCACACTGCTAGCGGGAATGTAGGTTGGTGCAGTCACTATGGAAATCAGTATGGAAGTTCCTCAAAAAAACTAAAAATAGAGCTCAGCTTATCATTCCTATGTATATACATCCAAAGGAATATAAGTCAACATACCAGGGAGATACCTGCTCATTCATGTTTACTACAGCACTATTCACAATAGCCAAGACACAGAATCAACCTATGTGCCCATCAATAGATGAATGCATAAGGAAAATGTGGTATATATTCACCACGGAGTTTTATTTAGCAAAGAAAAAGGACAAAATAATGGCATTTGCTGGAAAAGGGATGGAACTAGAGATCATCATTTTAAGCAAAATAAACCAGACCTAGAAAGACAATCATTACATGCTTTCTCTCACATGTGGACCTTAGACTTCAATGTATATATTCAATAATATAATATATAGGTCATGAAAGTAGAAAGGGGCTTAAGTAGGGGGAACAAGGGGACTAAAGAGAAGGAGAAGGGAGCAACAAAAATAGGTAATATCACTTGGCCCTTAAGGCAAACTCTGGATGTTTAGATAGTTGGATTTTTACAGACTTTAAGAGCTGGAGAGTCCTCATATTCCAGGGAGTTCTGTTTCTCACTTTACAGTCAGCAGTCAAAGGTCACATAGGCAAAGGTCTCCTCCTTGTATGAACAGATCACACCATTCGGCTGTGCACAGGTTTCAGGCACCTCAGCATCTTTCAGCACCCTGCTCAAATGCCGCTTTCTTTCCTGTTTCCCACTCTTCTAACCCAAATAACAGTCCATACCTATTTACTGCAAAACTGCATTTGAAATTCTCCAACATTCTGTGAGTGTGAGGAAGAGAAATAAAGTTGAGGTAGCACACCCACAACATAAGATGAATCTCAAACATACTATGCTTGATGAAATAAGACAGATTCAAAGGCTACATCTGGATGATTTCATTTATATGACATTTTGGAAAAGGCAAAACTGAAAGGGACCATCAGAAAAACCCAACCAACCTCCTTGTTATACAAATAAGAAAAATGTGAAATATTTCCACTGAAATAACTGAGTTGATAGTAATTTAGCTCAAACTGAAATTCTGAGCCTCCCATTCTGCCCTCTACCCTCATTCCCAATTGCTCTTTCTACTATATCATCCTATGACCAAGAAGGCCAAGTCAAAACTTACTGACAAGAAATATTACTTAAGTGATTAATCAATAATTGGAGCCAAGATTGGGCTCATAAGCAGATAGCAGATGATCAGGGATTAGAATCGAGGAACTTTGATTTCTACCTCACACTTTTTTACCACAGCTGTATTACCTTTTTTACCTTAAAATAGAAAATCAAACTTTAAAGCTTCATGAGAAATATTACTACGCCTTATATGACAACTTTGGGGGGAAAAAAAACTCTCAGTAGGAAACACATCAAAATGTTTGCAGTAACCACATTATTCTTAATTAAAATTCTCTACCCTGAGTATTACAATCAGTGACAAGAACTTAAATTTTTATTCACTTTCATTTTTTCTAAAACGGGTTTCCTTTCAATTTATCCTAAAGTGATCTGTCTCTTTAAGGAGACTGACTTCTGCTGTTTGAATTCTGCTCAGGAGTGCACTTACTTTTTTGTAGGGGGAGGAAAGTCCTCTTGTTTATCCCATTCTTGTCATCTCCATAAATAGGAATGGAAATCTATAGCCTATGGACATTAACTGAAAATGTATAAATGGGAGATGAAGCCTATCATACTAGGAAGGGATGCACATGGGTGGGATGGAGGAGAAATTAAAACTTAAAATTACATTGTAGTAATCTCTTCAGGACCTAGCTACATCTAAAGGCAATCATAACACTTTAAAAAGAAAATATCTCAGCTGCGTACCATGGGGCACACCTGTAATCCTATTGACTTGGGAGCATGACGCAGGACAATCACGAGTTCAAGGCCAGAGGCAGCCTGTACAACTTAAGGGAGACCCTGTCTAAGAATAATAAAGGGGTTGGGGTAAGGCTCAGTGGTGCAGCACTTGCCTAGCCAGGTATGAGGCTCTGGGTTTAACCCTCAGTACTGTGGGGGAAAAAAGAAAAAAGGGAAAAGGGGAGGTAGGGAAGGAAAGAAAGAAGGAAGGAAGGAAGGAAGGAGGTCTTTCTTTCCAATGTTCAGGCTAGATTCTTTTACTATGTTTGTCACTACCTCACTTTGATAAGCAAGCATAAATTCCCAATGAAGTTCACAGAAAGTCAAGTAACAAGAGGGATATAAGTAAAAGACCTTCCAGAAAACCTAGCTACTCTTCATTGTATAGTGTGTTTATGTAGAGATGTTTTCTTCCATCTAAGCCACCATAAAACAGGAATCTGGGATAATGGAAAGCTAGAAAGATAAACATGTATGGCAAAGAAACATCTTATGCTACTACAAAAGAAGTGAAACCAAAAATGATGACACAGACCATCTACAGGATGGATTACCACCTCAAATGGGCGATTGTAATCCTTTTCTTCCTAATAATAGTACATGTGTATTTTTAAATTGCTTTTCTTTATCCCCTTATAGATGATTGCACATTAGTGATACATGCAAGGATTTTTATGGATGGTTAATGTTTGATGAATCTGGAGGATTCTATACAAAAAGGTGTTTATTAACTTTATTCTTAATTGTAGAAAATGAGTGAATTTGTGACCTTTTAGCTGTTCAGAACATCTTTTTCAAATATCTTAAATATTTAGCGTAAGTGGGAATATGGTGAGAACCAAGAAAACTAAAAAGTAAGTCCCTACTCTAATATCCTAACATCATATTAACATCTCTTTCCATTTCTCTCCACCCTCCCAATGTAGTCAAATGCCCCCTGCTCATCTTTCCTGTAAGAGCTTCCCATTTACCCTGTTCCATTTCTCTCCCACCTTCCAACCTAGTGACATGTTCCCACTCATCTTTCCTATAGGGTGTGAGCCAGTTATATGGTAGCAGCTTTCTGCCTTCTTCAGAAATACCAAGTCCCTGAATGCTATCATACAACTCCTTGCCTTCTGATGTCACCTGATGTCGGGGTGCTTGGCTTGAATTATGACCCTTTGCTACAAATTCTTCTCCTGTTGTTTCTTTATCTGGATGAACTATCTACTCCCAGACCTCTTTATTATATTCTATTCATTTCATCTTCCCAGTGTACTTCACAAGGACATCCCAAATAGCATCTGTTCCTAATCCTACCTCAAGTACTCTTACATTTCCTACTACCTAAAAATTTATCATCTACATCTATTTTTACCTCCCTCACTCTTCCAGTTCTCCACTTGAGGGGGCAGTTCTACTTTAAGGTCACCAGTATTTGGATACCCAATCTCTCCCTTCTCCTCCAGAACGCTGACTCCTGAATTGTCTATTCATTCTTTACTCTGCCCCACTCCCAACTCCTCTCTCTTAGCACTTAAACACCCAAACTGCTCAAATGAGAGGACCTTTCTGATCTTCTCTGTTTTTCCTTTTGTAATTTAATGTTGTCTTTATATCTGTTTCAAATGGCTAGCACGAGTCACACTACTTGCTTTCCAAATGTGTTTCAACACTAGGAGATGCATAATTGTTACTTATCTCCAGCTTACAGCTAAAAAAACTGACACAGAAAGAAACAACTTGCCAAGGTAACACAACTAGCAAATGAAAAAACCAGGATATGAATCTGGGTGGTTGCTCAGGATCTGAGCTCTTAACTACTAGCTCTACAAGTCACTCACTGAGCTTCAAAGAGTTACCTACTTTATCACCCCATTCCTCAAGCATTCCCTCACTTCTCTATCCATCACAATTTCTTTCTCAACCACTTACCTAAGCCTTTTCAAAGGCCCTCAGTAACCACTGTCAAACCCAAGAGTCACATTTGAAGCCCCCTATATCTTGAACTCTTGGTCATACTGAATACTAACTCCATGAACTATCTGGTTCACTTCCTATCACTATGGATGTTTCTTAGTCTTCTTAAGCAATGTCCAACAGAGCTTTCTGTGATGACGGTACATATATTATGCACATGGTAGCCATTAACTACCCATGGCTACTGAGAACTAAGCATGTGCTTAATGTGACTAAGGGAATGAATTCTTAATTTTATGTAACTTAAATTTAAATAAGCCAACTATAGCTATTGGCCATCCTACTAGGCAGGGCATGGGCACCTCTTCATTTGCCAGCCTTTCCAATGGTGTATAAGACAGAGCTCTGTCCATGGTCCTCCTTTGGTAGTTATCCCACTCTCTCCCCAGTACAATCTCCCTGTTAAGGACCCCCAAACCTCTGTAAGCAACTAACATTTTTCTTCTTAGTAACATATCACTATGTTTAACTATCCACACCCTTACCTCCAAGTACCCCAAGGCATCCTAAATGTAACATTTTCAAAACTGAAGTGCATTACCCCACTGTCAACTCTCCTCTCCTCTTGGGCAGTGCCTACTCAGAGAATGGCACCTCTACCCAGCCCCATGCCAAGCACAGGTATTCATTTTACATTATGCCCTTTCCTTCTTTCTTTTTTTATTCTCTTTTGATCTCTCCTCCCACAACTAACTCATTAAATCTGACCCCCAGTTTCTACTGCCACTACCCTCGGCCATGATGCTACATAACAGATCTGATTGAAAGAGTAATGGAGTCTAGGCAAAATATCAAAAATTCTTTTATTCTTGTTGGAAAAAGAATTACGAAAAGAGTGACAGTACATGAAACTAAGCCATCCTCTAAAGGAGAAAGGAGAAAATTATAGGCAATCTCTGGTAATGTGTGCCCAAATCGCCCTCTGGAAACAAATCCCCTTCACTAGTGTTTCACATTTCTGCTGGTAATGAATAAAAACTGATGGTATTTTTAAAATTCTAAATTTGTTAATGTGTTTTCTCTTGTCTCACTCTAACATAAAAGTGTAATCATAATTCAGGTATTACTTAAAATTCTTACAGGTTCAGTAATTACAGCTCCCTTTGCCCCTCCTACACTTAAACCCATATATACCACTGGGCAGGACCAGGGCAAGTTTCTCAGTATGTAATCATCAGAATCTCTTAGAAACCATATGCTGCAACTGATATCTATCAAATCAAGCACTAGAGGAAGGTCTCCTTTTCCTACAGGTGTTAGATGTTTGATTCTATAGCACAAAGAAAAGACTAATGTCTGCTTTACTCTGCTATTCGGGCTCTCTGGAAGTGCCTTAACCACCTTCAGTGACCCATGAATTACCCAGTATTTAAACTCACTATGAAAGAGCTTCAAGAAAAACTAGTATCAAGAATTCTATCCTCAGGCTTTTAGGAACACCGTGGCCAGTGCAGAATGTAGTCCACAAAGAATATAAGAAACATGAAGACAACAGTTATAATAAAAGATAAACCTAAGATCGAGGGGGAAACAGTCCTTCAGAATCTGAAACTGTGCCCTCTGACTTGATGAGATCTTTATCTGAGGCCTGTTCTCTGGTGACTTTCTGAGGCTTCTCCTGAAAACACTGGTATTTTATCTGGTGATGTTTCCAAAGTGCTGGTTCATGGCATCAAGCTCTTAAATGACAATGAGCAGCAGCAAATATATTCACTAGTACCTTGGCCTTTCAGGATCCTTCCTTTCTATGTTGGGCAAAACGATGACTGGTCATCCTTTCTGTGAATATAATTTCCTAACACCAGTCACAGCATTAGTGAACACCACAAAACGAACACACCACTGATTACTTGGAACTTCTCATGAAGATAATTTTGGAATGCTGTTTCATAATGTACATTAGTTTACATTAATACATTTCTTTGGCCTCTTCATTTGCTCTACAGATCTTGATATTATGGGGAAGGGCAGGTCATATGAATAAAAACTGAAGTGAAAAAAGGACAGAATACGTGAGCTTTGGATGTACCATACTTCAAGTGAAAAAAGTTGATGGACTACAAACTTAATGAATTAACACAAGAGCCCATGGTTTTAAATCTGTTTTATATTTCAAAGTATTTGAAATATTTTGCTTAATATTTCAAAACAAATAATGTCTGAAAATTATATTAAATTTATTACAATTTTCTATTATAAAACCTGTCATTTTTTACCTTCATTAATTAAAAAATAAATGGCTGCACTAAAGTCTGAGGAACTGGAATATTATCTGATTCTGAGGATGTCTAAATGATAAAGGACTTAGAAATCACATGACACAATGGGAAAACTCTGAAAGAATTAGAGACAGGACAGATTTCTTCCACACCACCTCAGCTTTTACTGTTTCTTCATGCTGAATGTGCTTCATCCACCACCATCACATTTAAATGCTGCCCAGTCTTCTAGTGACAGCACAGGCTCTACCCTCTCCCAGGTCTTGCATGATCCTCCTAGGTAGAAATAATTTTTCCTACATTGAATTCTTGTGGATCCATATAAACTTTTTTATGAATTTTCTCAATTTCTGTTATGTCACATTTTCATATGTTTGTTCTGCAAGATAAATTTTCTTGAGAACAAAATATTTTATTCTTCACTGATTCTACTCAGCACAGTAGGTACGGTTTACACTGGACACAAAATCTTCCTTGTTTCTTCCCAACATTAGAAAAAGTAGCCAGTTTTTTCATTTTCAAAGTTCACTCTTACTTCTGCATACTTTTTAATGCTTGCCTTTTTCCCCTACCTTAGTTCCATCTTGTTTTCTTTCCTTTTCTGATGGTTCCTTTTACCTGGCCTATAACCACATTTAAACTTCCTTAAAGGCTAGGTGCAGTAGCTCACACCTGCAATCCCTGCAACTCAGAGGCTGAGGCAGGAGGATCACAGACCAGAGGTCACTTAAATAACTTAGTGAGACTCTGTCTCAAGATAAAAAATAAAAAATGGGGTGGAGGTGCAGCCCACTGGTAGAACACTTGCAAAGTATGTGCACTGTCCTGGGTTCAACCCCCAACTACCTTAAAAAGAAAAAAATCCTCAAAGAAAGACTTATTTAACGTAACTGTGGCACTTCTCTACCTCTGCTTTTGGATTACTTACCATAACTTATCCCAAATCAGTTATCTGTGTATCTGTCTTTTCTCTTGATACACTGTTAACTCCTTGGAGACAGAGATTCTCATCTGTTTGCACTTTATCTAATAACACCAACTATAATATTATACATACAGAATAGGGAAAACTGAACAACCTGAACTACAGAATTTCTGTGAACATGTAAGGGTTGTTGTTGTTGTTAGGTGCTGTTGGAGTTGGGTCTGACTCAAAGGGTTATTTGACAAAAATGCACTGCTAGATTTGGCTTAATCACTGGTAGGAGAAAGGCAAAGAAGTAACATATCAACACAATCTTAAACAATTTTACAATATATTCTTAAAATCTCACAAATCAAAATGATTACAATTATAAACATTTCAGAAAAAGATCAACACAAAATATTCTGAATTCAGAAAATGGGAGACTTCAGTTTTATTGTAATGCTAAGGGTTCTTTCCGTTAAAATTTTTACCTTTTCCATAAGCTACCAAAAATACCATAATTAAATGTTTAACAAATAAAAATAGCAAACTATAGGTTCATTACCATCGCTACTGGTAATGGAAGTTAAGCAAGTCTAGGAAAGTGTCAGTTCTTAATCCCAAAGTCACAGTATTAGAGTTATTACAAAGTAACTCTCTAAACTGATAGTGCTTTGTTTTATGATGGAAACAAGTTTGTCACACATTACATACTATAACAGGGCAAGAAATTCACAAAAATTATTTCAACAAGTACTCTGCTAGTTTTGTAAAGTGGTTTTAGTTCTAAACACATACAAAGTGTTGCTTAAATTTTCAAATTTACTTACTGTAATTCATAAGCGAAATCATATGTAATGTGACAATCCTAAACTTGCCTTTATTTCCTAGTTGGCTTTATGCCTCAATTTCCTTTTTCTTGAAATAATGTCTAGCTGGTCATAAGAACTTAAATTGAAATCAGGTAATGTGTACACAGCTTAAGATTTTTAAAAACATGTGACAGGGATTTTATTAAATGTTGAAGGTACTCAATAAATGGTAGTTATTGAAATTGTGGTGTTAAAGCTAACATGTCAGGTGCCATGGAGTCAGTATCCGACTCATAGTGACCCTCATAGGGTTTTCAATGGGTGACTGTTTCGGGATTGCCTTGGGAGTGGATTGCCAGGTCCTTCTCCCCTTTTTGTGGTGCTGGGAA
The DNA here is from genome assembly GCA_007922755.1 of Pedetes capensis. NCBI lineage: Eukaryota > Metazoa > Chordata > Mammalia > Rodentia > Pedetidae > Pedetes > Pedetes capensis. The sequence goes on along the minus strand of VMDO01006060.1, from coordinate 88,411 downwards.
TTGAACTCGGGACCTCAGAGACTGCAGCACAGCGCTCTACCAACTGAGCTAAAAGCTAACATAGGGATTCCTAAAGGGTCTGACACCGTGGATATTTTCAATCATTCTGTGAAGCTATTTCTCTTCCCTTAGGTAGGAAAACATGTCTCTTCTTTGAAGGTGTCCTTAATTCTCCCCAGGTGAATTACTCTTCTTTGAAGGTGTCTACTCATTCTCCCTAGCCCTGGTTTTTTGTTTGTTTTTCATTTTGTTTTATTTTGTTTTGGCAGTACTACAGGGTTAAACCCAGGGCCTAGTACGTGCTGGGCAAGAGCCTCACCACCATGTTGCACCTTGAGTCCCTTTTTTATTTTTTTATTTTGAGACAGGGTCCTGCTGAACTGTACAGGCTGACTCTAGCCTCAAACTCATGATCCTCCTGACTCAGGATCCCAAGTTGCTGGGATTATGGACATGCAACATGGTGCCTGGCTTTCCCTAGCCTCTTTCTTTTCTTTTTTATAGTACTGGGGGACTGAATCCAGGGGCCTTGCACATACTTTGCAAGTGCTCTGCCACTGATCTGTACCCCTACCCCTTCTTTTATTTTTTAAATTGAGACAAGGTCTCCCTGAGTTACACAGGTTGCCTCTTGACTGGAATCTGCAATTCTCCTGCCTCTGCCTCCAAGCCACTGGCTTGGCTTTTTCCCCTAGCCTATTATAGGATCAACTACCCTGTTTCTCTTTGCAAAGAAGACCCACACCTTTGGCAGTGGCCAAAGCACCTGCACTAGCGTAAGTACCAGACAGAGGAAGACAAAGCCCAAATAGAGGAGAGAGTAAAATGTATAACTCCCCCTCCCTAGGAGATACTATGGTAGTCAATTGGGCTAGCCTCACTGAGCAACAGGAGACATGTTAAATATAACAAAGCTGAATATTTAAGCCTCAAAGCCCAATTTCTCATAAAGTAGTAGGTACATTTTACAGATTAAAAGATTAATGAATATCTCTGGATTAGGAGAGTTTATAATGAGAAAGATGCAGACAGGAAACTTATATTGGTTCAACTTATCCATCTACTACAAATTAAAAAATGTTTTGTGGCCAGGAGAGGTAGAAAATGGAGCTTCAAGAAGTACTGTCATCTTCACCATCTCCCACAGTTAGGTATATTTAAGATGACAGTCAAAGAAGGAGTCCTCTCTGCAAGAGGAAAATCTAGTTTACTTTAGAAACAATGAGTTTCTGTGCATCCCTGCCCACAATTTCTTTCTTAATATGGTTTAGTATTTTAATTTATGCCTCCACCAGAAACTGGGGAAGTCCCTGTACCATTTATGGCAGATGATAAAGATAACACAGTCAAATGTCATCTAAGCAGTACACTGACTTATTTGGGCTGTGGAGACAAACTATCCTTTTTATGGATTTACCTTTCTCTCATGGAGCTTTTAGTTTTCTCATTCATATAATAATTAACTTTCTCCTTATAAAAAGTTTAATCAAGTGTAAATTTCAAAAGATGAAATAAAAGGATGTATTAGAAGTGAGTGTATGTTTATAACTATTTACTAACCCCATCAGAAGTTTAACATAACTTATACCGGCTGTGGAGTGGATAAGATTTACTATTTTGATTAATACCTACAACCAGAAGAACTTTTGACTGAATAGTTACTATGTAGCTGGCTCCATGCTTAACACTTCACATACATTACCTCATATAATACTCATAATAACCTATGAAATATCCCCATTTTATAACTGAGTAAATTAAGTCTCAAAGAGATTGGGGAAATTGCCTACAGTTACACAGTTATTAAGTGGTAAACCCATAATTCAGGCCCATAATTATTTGTCCTGAAAGTCTATTCCCATAACTACTCTGTAGTTTCTGTGACAGATGGAAAGATGAAGCAATCTGCAAAAGAGCGTCACATAATATTAAACAAACCTGGTCCCAGTTCCTCCAAGTACTAAATTGTATTTGACAACTCCATATGAAAACTGCTCTGCATTTGCCAATACGTGTCCAAGTTAAGCAGAAAGTCTCTTTTTAATCTGTTAGATCTAACTGGAAAGCTGAGTCAGAGAACTCTTACCTGTGTCGCCATCTCCACTCTCCACAGGTGGTTTACTGGTTTCTGACTGATTGTTCATTCTTGAATCTGCAATAAGCCAAAGGTAAATAAAGTGTTTAAAAAACTGGGGATGAAGATGAGGTTATAGAGGCAAAGATGTGGCAAAGGAAAGAATTAATGAACATCATAGTCATACCGTTCCAGGAGATGGTGTATACAGGTTAGGCTAAAACATTATGAATTATATTAAAAGGTTCCCTGAAGGAAATTCAGGATCCTCTGGACCTCAAAGGTATTCACAAATAAATTATCTTTCAAAAGAATTTTTTTTTTTTTTTGTGGTACTGGGGGTTGATCCTGGGGCCTCATGCCTGCATGCTTTGCAAGTGCTGGACCACTGAGCTGCACCCCCAGGCCTTTTATTTTTTTCCTTACTTCCTGAGACAGGGTCTCGCTAAGTTAGGCAGACTTCCTGTGGTCTCGAACTTGCGATCCTCCTGGCTCTGCCTCTCAAGCCTCTAGGATTACAGATGTGCGCCACCATGCCCAGCTTCTTTCAAAAGAATTTTAAGGTTCCCCTAAGAAAGATGGAGAGTGCTGCGCTGCAGTCTCTGTAGTCCGGAGTTCAATTCCCAGCACCGCAAAAATGGGAGAAGGACCTGACAATCCACTCCCAAGGCAATCCTGAAACAGTCACCCATTGAAAACCCTACAAAGGTCACAATAGTTGGATAGCAACTCTACGGCACCTAACAACAACAACAAGAAAGACAGAACTTGAAAATGAAAAAAAAAAAATGGCTTTATAACATTAAGTATAAGATATGTTAAAGAAATAAAACTGGGGTGGGAGAATCACCTCAAGAAATCACCTCAAAAAAATGTTATTCCTAAACAAAGTATCTTTTTCTATAAGCAGATATATCTATTAATTATAACTAAAACCACCACTGGTGATCTTAATAATAAATAGGAAAGCAACTCAATCTAATAGACTAAAGGAAAACATGTCTAATAGTTTTATTTTACTCCCCTCCTCCACCAAACTAAACGAGTACACATCAGAATATCAAATACACACCTCAATCATGAACCAACAAAAGTTGTTCCAGAAGGTACAACAGGTATTACTAATAATTCCCAAATCAAATCACAATCACACTCAAAAATTACATTCTTGACATCCCACAGGACTCTGTTCATTTAGACTTACTTTTCTTAGTACATCTATTTAATCAAGGTTTGTTTCTAGAGTAAAAAGCTTTCATCCAACTATATTCACTTATCCCCAAAAATATGCAAGAGATAAGAACTCTGCTCTTTCTCTACATCTTTGTAAGGGCAAAAAACAGAGTAAACATAAAATATATTTTGTTCTACATCTACTATAAGCACAAACTCAGAATATTATAAGCAAACAAGTTTATTATCAAGTGTCACCTTTTCTCCCCCACAGACTTAAGAACTACTTAAATAGAGTTATTAGTGGAAACAAACACTTTAACTGTATTGTATCTGATTTTTTGACCAAAGAGTACATTTTGTCACCTGCAGGAAATGTTTAAGTAGGAAATCAAAACAATCACTAGACGTTCCAACCAGGTTACCCATAGTTGGCATTATCCACATACATAAGGGATGAGGAAAAACTCCTTCTTTCATAAAAATTCATGTCCAACATAAAAGCTATAAAATAGTTTTTCTAATACAGTAAATAATGGATAATTGTCTTATGGGCTTAGGCAGTTCTATCATATCTGTGGTTTGTTCTTCCGATCTTCACAGCTTAAAATTTGTAAGTTTGTGGTCATAAATGAGGGCAGCTCTGCAACTTCTTTCCCTCACTGTCTAGAAAATTTTAAATACCATCTGAAAGTATATTAAGGTTTGAAAGGAACAGGTGTACAACTTGGGGAAACTCAGTTTTCTGAATGACTTACCCAAAATCTTATGAAAGTCAACAAAGATCACACAAATTTTAATAGGATATACCAGTTAAGCATATACAGTGCTTAGTGCTTTAGAATGTCTTTTATAGTAGAAAAAATGATGAATCAATTAACGTTCATAAAAAGGGTAACAATTTTCCCACATACATGAACATCATAGGAACAAAGCAAGCATAATTTTTAACAAGTCATGAGCCTGACTTTACATAATTCATATCCTAATTTCCACATCTACAAATTAAAAATCATGTCACAGGTGTTTTAATGTGATCTTCTAAGGATCTTTTACTGAATTGTCAAGAGCTTCAAAGGTATTTAATGAAATTACTTCAAAAACACAAAAAACAAAATAAAATTCTGATTTACTGTATAATGGTATACCTATTTCAATGATATTTACTGTTAACCAAAAGTAACAGAATGTAATTCCTACCTCACTAAATATATTTCAAAATGGTATCTTCCTTTCATTTCTTGAGTCCTCAACTTAGTAAAAGAGAAAATACAACTAAATTCTTCTTTGACATTTAAAGTGTTTTCTGAGCAATTAAAAAAAAAAAACTGTCTATGCCATTCAGCTGACTATATATAATGAAAATGATACTCTACCAGTTGTTACTGGAATGAATTCTTGACATCAATTTGTTGTTTGTGCCAGGCACCCTTTATAGACAGTGCTTTCTACTGTGGGTTTAGGACATGCTTTCTGCAGAAAAATTCAAACTTTTTCAGGAGTATCAATTTACTTTATCCTTGGCAACTGTGAAAGTGATAGAAACAGCCTAAATTAAGTAGAGAAAATGACATAAGAAAATGTTATTTGCAGAAGTTTTAAACTCAAGATAATCCAACTCCTGAAGTTCTTATCATCTAACCGTAATAACCTAAAAATGTTTCAATACCTCTGCATATACACAGACAAAACACACAAAATATGGCCACCATACACCACCATGTATCTAAATACCCATGTGCCTTGATCCATTTTAAATCTTAGTCACTAAAGATGGTTTGAATATTCAAGTAGGACCTCTCCCTCTCCAAAAGGCTTGCTTACTGTTCTATGGGAAAAACTCCAAAAACAGGCTTTCCAACATTTAAAACTGTAGTTTTCTGGAGAACATATTCGGTTTAAAAAAATAAAGACAAAGGCTAATCTTAGGTGAAATTTAAAAGCAGATGATAATTTCAAAAATCTCGCAACTGATCAACAGATCTAGTTCAATAATCACTGCAATCACCCCTCTGTATTAATATTTATGGGAACAATTCTGCATTATGACTCCACCTTACTTTTCACTGAGCATTTTGTTTTCATATAAGGCAGTCTCATTACATAGGCAAAACATTTTATTAACATGTGCATAAAATTTAGGTACAGTTTATATACCTTGTTTCTGGTTTAAAATGCTTTTAAAACCACTTAAAATACCCTTCACAGAAATTTCTGATTAGCAAGAACGCCCTTCACTCAAGACAAATTCTACATTCACACCACTGAAAATACCCTCTGAGCCAGAAGCACTTGTCCTAGGGAGGGACCTACAGCAAACTCAAGCACATTCATGCTCTGCAAATGCTTTCCTCCCTTCCTGTTCAATCCACCTTTCCCTCCTCCCCAAATTGTTGCATATGTGATTAAGCATTTATGCATAGTCAATCCCACACATGTTATTTCCATATTAAAGCTTCTAATAAAAGAACTGTGCTGGTACCCACCTAGAACACAGTCACTGCAGTCCAGCATTGCTGTGAAATCTTCTAGAGGTGCAGACAGTCCAAAGCAAGGAAGAAAAAGGTAGCGGTCTGGGGTGGGGGAAAGGTACTACTATTTCTAACAAATCTGTACTATGTTCTTAAGAGAACAAGGGTGGGGGCAGTGGAAAGTGACTAACAGAAGAGGAAAATGCAATTTCAGTTACACCATAGCCATCTTCAACTGAATAAGGAAACTTCAGTTGCTCAGAGTTTTAGTCTCTCCTACCAGCTAGGACTGACATTGTCAAAGCAACTGAAGCATGAAAAGTTCCCCTTTTTGTAATAAAATAGAAACAAAGATTGCAGCTGGCAGTTTCCATAATGAAGCTTAATCAGTATGCGTGTGATTAGGGCCTTATGCAAATCTCTCCTCATTAGCACAGCAGCCAGCACTTTGAAGTCCATGAACAATTCATTTACAGAATACACTGAAAGCACTCCCTGCATAATTTACATCATTGCATAAATATTTATCAGCTTATTTGCATATTAATTGGTAGTGCATGAAGGGAAAAATTATCTCCTGAGTGCCAGCATAATAATTAGGAGGATAAAATGAGATTTCTTCCAATAGCCTGGCTTCTTGGACCTAACTTGAGATAGTACCAGGGGAGACGGGAGGGACAGAAGACAGAGTTCTGTTAAAATGCCACTGAAATGACATGTACAAATTAGAAACAACTCTACAGACTTAAGCACCTTTAATCTTATTCCTGCTGGCAACAATGACTTCAGTAAAAAGAGGATTTGCAAAAAGCTTTCTACACAATCCAAATAATACCAAGGAAACAATTAGCAAGGTAGAAGCAGAACACAGGACTGTCAAGGTGGTGCTAGTGTACTGATAATCAGAGAATTTTCCTGTTATTAACACACACTGTCAGGAGAAAGTCCTACTTAAGACAACACAAGTATAAATGCAGAAGCAGGACAGGGTGCATGAAAAGTACCTTTCAGAGTATAAAAATTCATTCCCTACAAATCTTTTTATACTACCAAATTAACAGAACAGATGAATGCTACCTATTATAAAATATCCTGTCATCAAAATCAAACTCATTTAGAAAGAAGACAGTGTGCTGCTTAGAATACAGATCATCAAAACTGGTCCATGTAAATTGTGGAATCACTTAGTATTTTCACGTAAATTTCACTTAATGGACATCTCTTTCTCTCTCTCCCCCCACATCCCCCTCTTTATCCCTGTGTGTACAACCTGACTAAAAAACATGTTTATTCAATTCAAAGCAAATATACAAGGTAAATCATCTTCCCCAAACTTTTCTGGCCTTAAGTATAACAACATTATATCCTAATCATTACACACACATAATTCAGGAGATTTAATAAAAACCTCACCAAACGAGCACTATTACTCCCTTTTTAAGAATAAGGAAACTGTTGTCAAGTGCCATCAAGTCGGGTCTGACTCATAGTGACCTATGTACAACAGAATGAAACATTCCCCAACACTGCACCATGCCCAGCAATATGTTAGTGTTCCTCTGCTATTCATAGTGTTTTTGATGGCTGATTGTTTGGGGAGTGGGCTGCCAGGTCTCTCTCCCATTTTTTGTGGTGCTGGGGATCAAACCCAGGGCCTCAGAGCACGCAGAGAAAGCACTTTACCAACTAAGCTAAACTCCAGCCAAAGGAAACTGAGGCACAGAGATCTAAAGAATTTTTACCCAATGGCACATAAATAATGTGGAGTAAGGATTTAAAACGAAGATTTTGTTGACATCACAATATGAGCTCTTGGCTATTGGTACACTTTATGGATGAAATATACATTCAGGGAATAGAAGGTGGGTGTTGACTACACCAATAGACTACAATAGTTTGTTTTCAGTAGCTGAGGAAAGAGACCAGTAATTGGTGGCCCATAAATCATATTTAAGAGTCAAATATATACACATACACCAAAGAGTACACCAGATGTATGAAGAAAGGAAGTAGTTCTGAAGGGCCAAAAATCACATGAAAAAATGCCTCAATATCCCTATCCATTAGAGAAATAGAAGTCAAAAACAACATTGAAATTCCATCTCACTCCAGTAAGAATGGCCAATATCAACAAAACAAATAACAACAAATGCTGGTGAGGATGCAGAGAAAAAGAAAAGCTTTTACTTGGCTGATGGGACTGTAAGTTAATTCAACCACTTTGGAAATCAATATGGAGACACCTTAGAAAACTAAAAACAGAACTGACATACGACCCAGCTATACCACTCCTGGGAATATAACCAAAGGATGTTAAGTCAACACATCACACCTGTATTTACATATATAGTGCCGCACTATTCTCAATCACAATGGTATGGAACCAACAGAGATGTCCATCAACAGAGGAGTGGATTGAAAAACTGTGGTATATATATATACAATAAAATATTACCCAGCAGTGAAAAAGACTGAAATAATATCATTTGCAACAAAATGGTTAGAACTGGAGAATATCATCTCAAGTGAACAAACCCAGGCCCCAAAAGAGAAATACCATATATTCTCACTCATATCTGAGAGTTAAATCTTACTTGAAGAAAAAAAAATCTATACATACATAGATATACAAAAAATGAACAATCAGGATTATCTAAGAAGGGAAAATATAAGCAGAGGAGAAGAGGACTAGCGGGGGAGGGAGGACAAAGTTTGTGGAAAGTCGGAGTGGGAGGGGAAATAATGCAGAGGGATAAAGAAGGAGAAGATAACCTCAAATTATATGGTACAACTACACAAATACATGGGGAAAAATAGGGAATATAACCAGTAACTGTATATAGTTTTTACTACATATTAATCAAAGGGTTCCATAAATTATGTAAGTTGATGAAAGTATAACCAGAAACAATGTAATAGTTGCACAATGGAAGTAGCGGAAGCTTTATTACTCTGTACCCTGCCCACATTTATTAATACAGGGGGAGGGGGAAGGAAGAGTTCTCAAGGTGTCCTCCCATTAATAACCTGCTTTTATTTAGCACCTGTCCTCAAGGATGCCAAATTATTTTTAAAATATGTATTAGCTTTCTCCAGCATAAAGGTTGAAACTAAACTCAATATGAATATGAGAAAATAAGAGACAAGATTTTTATGAGAAATCTTTATCAAGATTTCCTGGCAAGCCAATAACTTACAGAACCAAAAACCTTCCCTAACTGTTAGATGAGAACTCGACTTCCATTGCTAGATTTTCTATTCCACAGAATCACAAAATACTTACAAAGAGAGTTGGGAGGAGAAACTTTAGCACTGCCAGTAAGGACCTGTGAGATCTGTTTAAGTTCCTTCCCTCCTGGGGTCTTAATGTTCTCATCTGCAAGATGATAATGATATCCCTTTCACAGGGTTGCTGTGAGATAAATGTGTTTATGCTTCTTGGTCTAGAGCAGGGACTGCAGTAAGGGACAGTTACACCGGGGGAGACATCTCATCATCTGACAAACATGGCACACCTTTTGAAAGCACTAGTTTTACAGAATAATAATTCATATCACTCTGTATTAAAACAAGCAAGAATACATTATGGAACAGAATGCAAATTCAAAATGAGGTTTTAAGGTTCAGTGTGTTATACAGTACAAGGTCTGCTTGGTGCAAATAGATAAGAAACAGTAATGAATGAGACCAGAATACAGTAGGTGGCAATAAATGTTTCAGTCCCTCTTCTGAATTCACAAAATTTTTAATTTATTTCTTGTGGTGATTATAGAATATCTCTGCAACGTACCATGTATCTTTTAACATGTTTAAAGTACCTTGCCTTTGCCAATTTGGTCTTTTAGACATCAAGTAGTGATGACTATCACTCTGGCTGCTGCAGCTGGGTAGTGTACTGACCTCCCCCTTAGGCCAAGAGTCCTCCAGAGCCTCAGCACAGCAGGCTACTATCCAGGGTGGGACCCCTTCTCCCTCCACTGCAAAGCTCACCCAGGCAGGCAACAGAGGGAAGGCAAGAGGACACTGATAGATTTCCCAGCCTTTACAGCGAGGCTGGGAGAGGGATGGCCACCATCCCTGCCTGTTTCCCCAGATCATGGCCCATTTATATTTAAAAGAAGAAAAAGATAACTTTTTCCACTCTTAAATGTTCACTTACTTTGGTATTTTGTTTGAGATATCAGCAAAGAATCACTCAGATTAAAACTAAACCCCAAAGGAATACCTTAGAAAAGAAAAAGAAAAAGAAAACCAACTCTGCAAGGTTTGTGGTATTGTCAGTTACTCACACTTCATCCTGTGTTAATCCATCCAGCTGCTTTCTTCTGACCCTGGGGTAAGGACTTGATTAGTAACTAGTGGTTGTTTCCTTTGGAGAAGAAGCCAATAAATAACTGCTGTTTAGTTGACTTGGACTAAGGCTGGAGGAAGGAGGATAGGGTTCATAGAAAGTAGAAAAAATAGGATGTGGTATTGTATGGAGGTATAAAAGGAGTTGAAAGGGCAAGGTTCAAGTTCATACATTTCAAAATTATGCCTAAATTTTGGCTTTTTTTTTCTAAAGAGGGGAGGAATGTTCTTCCATGACCAAGAATTCATGGCCAACACTATTAGTATAAAAATAATTTTACACTCACGAACAAAGTTTTGGGCTACCCTAGGTCTCATTAGAAAAAAATTGGGTGCAATAACTGAATTACAAACTAGTGTTTTAAAACACACCTTTTGTTTGTGAGTGAATTGAGGTCAGCTTGTGCTCTATCTTACTAAATCATTAACATCCAACCTAGTCATGTTCCATGTGAATATCCATTTGCACACTCTATTCTGTACCAGTTGGACACCTAATCTAATGGTGGAAATGTTTGAGCCAACACCTGTTCCCTGCCGCTAGGTGGGATTGTGCACCTTAGCGCATCAGGCACTATCAATCATATGATGGTGGTTTCCTTTCTTAACCTTTATCTGTTCAAAATCTACTACTTCAGTGTCCTACCAACTTGTTTAACGAAAACACTTCTGACACTGCTTCAGCCAATACTCAGTAATAAAAATACTTAATATCTTAAGAAATATAAATCATTTACCAAAAAGCTCATACAAAAAAAAAAATCTTGTCAACCCCACAGAGCTTACAACTTACTAATGCCCAAATACAAAACAGTTCAAGATCTGAATATTTTAAACTCAGAATGACGAATATTAGCACTGCCACCATTCTGTGCACTAGATCACAATATACGTGAATGAGACCCTCAACTTAAATGTCATCTAAACGTTATTTACATAAACATTTTATTTTAAGCTGATGCACACATTCATTCATTCCTCAATCTTTTGACATGATGCTAGAGCCTTTTCTTTGAGTTTGGATCCAATCTTAAAGCTTTTCAAGCTTTTCACTAAAAGTAACATTTTTCTGTATGGTGTACTGATTCATTCTTTTCTTTATGTGCTGGGGATTGAATCCAGAGCTTTGCACAGACTAGCCAAGTGTTCTACCCCTGAGTTACATTCCCAGACCACCTTTCTTTTTTCAATATCTGATTTCCACCCACTAAACTGACTTCAAGAGTGAAAAGTACTGCTTTAAAAGTGAAGCAAGAACTTGGAAAACATAGGAAGAAATTTGAATACAGAATATCCCCTTTCATTTCTCATTTTTTCTTTTCTTCCTCCCCCACCTTCCTTCTAGAATTTATCCTTAATATTTTACAACTGTATTGTCTAACTCAAAAGCATTTTCAGTAATCACTCTATGAAGTCTTTGCAAAACACTCGAGTTTTCACTAAAACTTTTCCTTGGTTTACACAAATTATGTAATGAAAATAAGTAGTACAACCAGCATGAACAGGTTGGGAACACAAACCTTACAACCCAAATAGTAGGAGCAGATATGGGCATATATACAGCGGTTGGCATGCTGAAGGGCGCTGAATGGTGTGGCATGAGCAGGACTAGAGTGCTGCCTCACCTTATCAGTCAGTTCAGTGGAGGTGTACTGAGAAAGCAGCCATCCAAGAAAGCACTATTTATTAAATGTCACATGCTTCTGGTCTCTTCTTTAATCTGTGCTATTTTATATTTTTACAGCCATTTACATAACTTATCTACAGTTCAATCTAGCACTCTAGTATCCTTTAAAAGTATGCATATCAAAAAGAGGAAACTAAACATCACAAAATCCAATTTTGAATTTCTTCATTACAAAAGCTTAGAGTTATGTATTGCTCCTCTAAAGTTTTACCACTGCACTAAACTTATTTTTCTAGCCTATTTTTAAAATACCATCCTGTCTCTTTACCTCTGTAAAAAGTTTTGATAAGTCACTGATTTCCCGCATTAATACACTTGACAAGTACTATATTTAGTAAGTGCTTGCCATGTACTGGAATGAGAATTGGGGATATAATACTGAACCTCAGAATGCTTATAATCAAATGGAAATATTAAGCAATCACTCAAACATGTAATTACAAATTGTGATAATTTCATAGAGTAAAAGAAAAGATGACTCCAGGGTTCTAACACAGACCTATAATTTATCTTGATATCCTTTGCTAATATTAGATTGCTACTACTTTAACAACCAAAATGTGACTTTTCCTTGGATTCCATTTCTTAAAGCCATTAACAAAACAGATTCTGTTTTGTTCAAAATCCCATGCTACACTGATTAGTCTCACCCATCCTTTGAACTATTGTTTCATCTCCAGTACTGAAAATTTGCATCATTTCTCTCTCTTACACTCAAGTTTCCTAAGTGATAATACAAGAGTAACAAGTAGCTGGGCGCGGTGGCGCACGCCTGTAATCCCAGCGGCTGGGGAGGCAGAGGCAGGAGGATCGCCAAGTTCGAGACCAGAGGCAGTCTGCGTAACATGGCGAGACCCTGTCTCAAAAAGTAAAAAAAAAAAATGGGCTGGGGGTGCAGCTCAGTGGTCCAGCACTTGCAGAGCATGCAGGCACGAGGCCCTGGGTTCAACCCCAGTACTGCAAAAAAAAAAAAAAAAAAAAAGAGTAACAAGTATCGCAGAGTTCTGCATGAGATACAAAATTAAAAGTAACATTCTTCCACTTGGTTAATTAAAATGTTCTTTAAACTAATTAAATGTTACTACATGTCTTAATAATATTAGTATAATGCCAAGCATTCCATAGATATTTATTAACTCTCAATCTGCTAAAATTCCCTTCCTATATTAACTTGTTGGGGTTTAGTCCAGTTGGTAGAGTGCTGCTCTGCATTCTCTGAGGCCCTAGGGTCAATCCCCAGTACTGCAAAAATAGGAGAAGGACATGGCAATTCACTCCCAAAGTAATCCCTACTTTGGGATTACTACCAGCCACTGGCAACACTATGAATAGCAGAAAAGCACTGAATATTGCTGGGCATGGCACCGTGTCGGGGAGTGTTTCATTCTGTTGTACATGGGGTAACTGAGTCAGACCTAACTTGATGGCACCTAACAACCACCACCACCAATATCATATTAATTTAAGAGTCCACCTATCCAATAAAGACAGATTCAAAAAGTAGGGGCTTAACTCTTCCCTCATTCTCCTACTTGGGAAATAACTATTTTTTCCTTTGAAATCCTGCAACAATTATGATATCCCTCTCTTCCATTTCTGTCTTTTAATTTTGAAATAGGTGGTTCCCATGTATCTCTCATCAATTCCCACACACGCACACCCAGCTACACTGTGTATAACTGCAGCACTACATCAAATCCAGGAAACTGACATGGGTATAAATTGAGTACACAGTTCTATGTCACTTTACTGTCTCATATAGTCATACGACCATCACAGCAACCAAGATACACAACTGCTACATCACAAAGATTTCATTCCTGCCACCCCATTAAAGGCATATCCACTCTTCTCCCTCTGAGTGTTTCTAATCTCTCTCACACAACTACTAATCTGTGACCCACTGTTATAACTGGTTATTCTGAGGGCATTGTATGAACAGAATCATGCCATTTGGATAAGTGACCATCTGAGACTGGCATTTTATTGTTCAGTATTATGCCCCTAAGATCCATCCAAGTTGTGTTCAGCAATAATCCATTCCTTTTTATTGCTGCATTGTATTCCATTGTATAGATATACCAAAGTTTGTTTAACCACTTACCTGTTAAGGGATTTTTGTCTGTTTCTAGTTTGGGGATATTACAAATAAAGCTGCAATAAATATTGATACCTAGGATATACAGAGGATGACAAGTTCTACAGTGGGAGAAAATATTTGCAAAACATATTTTATAAAAGATCCTTATCTATAATATGTAAAGCTCATCCACATACACATTTTATATGGAAATAAGTTCTTCTCTGATATAAAGGCATAACAGTGAGAATGCTGGGTCATATATTATATATATGTTTAGTTTTTAAAGAAATTGCCAAATATTTTCCAGAATGGCCATACTACTTTACATTCACATAGGGAATGTATGAGAAATTCATTTCTTCAAATCTACATCTGCATGATACTGTTTTTAATTTTTACTGCAGCTATTCTAATAAGTGTGTAGTAATATCTCACAGTAGTCTTAATTTGCACTTTTCTTACAGCTAGTAATACTGAGCATGTTTTGTATTTGTCATCTATATATCCTACTCAGTGACATTTCTATTCCTTTTGTCATTTTAACACCCCCCGAAAAATGTCATTTTCTAATGGATTAGCTTTTTAGGATTGAATTTTGAGAGTTCTTTTATATATTATAAATAACAGTTCTTCATCACATGTTTTGCAAATGTTTTTTCCCACTGTGGAAAAATACCTTTTCATCCTCTCTACAGAATTTTCTGTATAGCAAAACACTGTAATTTTAACAAAGTCAAATTATCTTTTTTTTTTTTTTTTTTTTTGGACTGTATGTTTTGTGTCACCTGCAGCCGTACCACTGTGGCATCTGATCCCGTCAGATCTTGGAAGCTAAGTAGGGTCAGACCTGGTTAGTCCTCGGATGGGAGACCATCTGGGAACACCAGGGGCTGTAGGCTTGGGAGAAGGACCTGGCAACCCACTCCCCAAAATCAATCTGCCATTGAAAACCTATGAATAGCAGAGAAGCACTGACAGTAGTCTTTCACCTGTTGTACATAGGGTCACTGAGTTGGATACTGACTTGACAACACCTAACAACAACATGTTTTGTGTCATGTTCAAGAACTTTCCACTAAGTCCCTATATCCTAAAGATTTTCTTCTTTTATTTTCCCCTTAGCATAAAGATTAGGTTCTTTTTTCCCCCTCCTCTTCAACCATTTTTTTCAAAAGCCTATCGTTCCTCCATTGAATTGTTTTTGTATCTTAGTTATAAATCGGTTAGCTGCATTTCTGTGGGCCAATTTCTGGGTTTTCCATTCCGTTCCATTGTTCTATATGTCAATCCCTCAAACAATACCCTTAAGCTTGATTCCTGTAAGTACATATTAAGTTTTAGAATTGGGAAAACTTGAGTCTTTTTCTTTTTTTTTTTTTTCAAAAGTGTATCAGCCATACTAGTTCCTTTGATTTCTCATACTAATTTTAGGAAAAAAAAATTTAGAATATTCTTGTCTGTATCTACAACAAAACATGGAGATTTTGATAGGAATTCTATTAAACCTGTGTATCAATTTAAGAAGCAGTGTTCTCTTCTGCAATGTGACTTCTAACCCATGACCTAGTACATCTGCCCCTTTTTGGGCAGAGGCAGAACTAGGGGGTTGAACCCAGGGTCTTTTACATGCTAGGCAAGCACTCTACCACTGAGCTACACCCCTAGTTCCCACTCTTTTTTGAAATTTTGAGAGTCTCACGAACTCACACTCAAGCTGCTTCTGGCCTTGAACTCAAGCCTTCCCAGTCACTGGGATCTCAAGTGTGCACCAGAGAGCCCAGCTCCCTTTTTCTTCATCTTCCTCGATTTCTCTCATTAGCATTTTGTAGTTTTCCACATACAAATCTGGCATGTTTTGGTGGATTTAAAAGTACTTCATTTTTCTTCAGCCATTCTTTTACATACCCTGCTGGAGACAAATTCTTTTTCTTCATCTAAGAATATCTTGATTTTCCCTTCATTCCTGAAGGATATTTCTAGATTACAGAACCTGGGACTTTAAGCTTTTCTGTACTTGAAAAATATGCTACTATCTCCTGGTCCCGGTGGTTTCTAAGAAATCTATCACTATTGCTGCAATTGTTTTTCCCCACAGGTAAAGTATCATTTCTCTCTTGCTGTTTTCAAGATTTTCCTTTGCCTTAATTTTTACAAGTTTTATCATGATTTGTCTTAGACTATGTGTGGGTCTTCCTATTTGAAATGTACTCACCTTCTTAAATCTGCAGGTTTATGCCTTCTGACAAATTTGGGGAGTTTTCAGTGATTATCTATTTCTTCAGTAGTTTTCAGCCCTCCTTCTGGGTCTCTGATGAGTATCAATATTACTCTGTTTGTTGTAGTCCTAAGGACCCCTGAGGATCTGTTCACTTTTGTTTTATTTTCTCTTTCTTGTTCCATCTTCTAGTACACTCTGTCTCTTCCACTCTCCTGTAGGACTATCTAGTGACTTTTCCAATTTTTCAGTTACAGTTTTCAGTTCTAAAATTTCCATGCCATTCTTTGTATTTTTAATCTCTTCACTGAAGCTTTCTATTTCTTCGCTGAGATTTCATTTTTTTCTTCATTTATGTGTGTTTACAATTACTCACTAAAGCACTTTCTTGACAGCTGCTTTAAAATCCTTGCCAAATAATCAAACTATCATCTGTGATATGTACAGACTGTCTTTTTCTCATTTAAACTGAAATTTCCTGGGTTCTTGTCACAAGTGATTATCAATTAAAATGTGGAGATTTTGCGTGTTATTAGATTCTGGGTCTTATTTAAATTGTCGATTTTAATTGGCCTCTTATTACTAGCACCACACCAGCAAACAAGGTGGGAAGCACCTTATTCTTTCCAGGTTGAAACAGAATTCCAGGTTCTCCACATTATTGCCCATTATACCTAAGAAAGGTAAGGAACTCCACACTGGGCAAGGGTGGGAATTCTAGCTCACTGCCAGGCTTCCCACTGCTATCTAGGAAGGGCAGAAATGCCTCGTTTCTGCTCCTATATGGCCTTCACTGATACTCTAACAAGGAAGGGCGGCCACATTATCACAAGGTGATGGTGAAAGTCTTTATCCTCCTCTAACTGCACCCCAGTGAAGTGAAGGAGAAATTCAAGCTTTCCACAATGCCTTTACTAATACTCTGGGGAGTTCATTTGTACTGCTTTTGTGGTACTTGAGGGCTGAACTCAGGGCCTTGTGTGTACTTGGCAAGTACCTGACCCTTGAGCTGTACTCCTAGTCCCGGCTCCCCTTTTTATTGTTTATCTTTAGACTTGCTAGGCTATGCAGGCTGCCTCTGGCCTCAGACTTGCAATTCTCCTGCCTCCACCTCCCAAGCTGTTGGGATTACAGACATGTGCCACTGCACCTGGCCTTTCTGGGGAATTCATGACTGCTTAGCAAGGATGAAAAGTCTCAGCTCCCCAGGAGTCTTCTCTGGCAGCACCCTGTTGGGGTACCTTGTCACAGCCTGGTGAGAAAATAGGTCTAGGCTCCCCACTGGGCCTATGCTGGCAGGTTTAGGAATGGAGATGTAGCTCTTTGCTATGGCATTTGACTTAAGTGATTATAGTCTAAAAGTTGGTAGGCTGCTCCTTTACCTTTTCACTAAAGAAGACCCACCTTTTGTTGAGGATTTTTTGACCCCTGTGTTTGCTGTTTCTCAATTTCTTTAGCATCATACCTAGGACATATGAGGCACAACAAAACCAACCAACCAACAAACAAAAGCTTGGTGAAATTCACATCTGTTGTTCCTCAGATTCCAAAGTCCCTAACTGTCTTTTTGTCTCCATCTTTCAGAGTCTTCTTGTATTTGTTTTACCGACAATGTTTAGGGGTCCCAGTTCATCTTAGTAGGAACATTAGGTAAAATTCTTCTACTCCGTCTTTCTAGAAGTAGAAGTCCTGCTGTGCTTCTTTTATAGTCATCATTACTTAACCACCATAGCTGGTTTTGGACATGAAGATACTCTGTATTGTCTTTTGAGTTAGCTACCATATCCTAGCCCCTTAAAATGACTGGGATAGTTTTTCTTCTGCTTGTGTAACAAAAGGATTTCCTGTTCTATGAGGGCTTAATAACAATTACCAAACAAAATAATCGATTCTGCTGTCTGATTTGGCATAGATTTGGCAGGTTTCTAGGAGTGGAAAGAGAATTCTTTTTCACAGGTATCACAGTTCTTTAATGATTGTTGCTTATTCAGATTTTCACATTTCATCTTGAGTCAATCTGAATAAGCAATAATCATTAAAAGACCTGTATCTAATTTCAGTACCTCTCTATTTTCTAAATGCCTGCAGCTGTAGCCCTGTGGCATCTGATCCCGTCAGATCTCAGAAGCTAAGCAGGATCAGGCCTGGGAACACCAGGTGCTGTAGGCTTGGGAGACAGACCCAGCAACCCACTCCCAAAAATCAATCCACAATTGAAAACCCTATGAACAACAGAGAAGCACTGACAATAGTGTTTGACCTGTTGAACACAAGGTCGCTATGAGTCGGATACCGACTCAGTGGGCACCTAAGAACAACTACTTTCTAATGACTATATTTAAGATCAAATATTCTCCTCTAAGAACCATTTAGCTGTAGCCCACAAATGGTTTTCCTTTATCATTTAACTGTAAATTTTAAATAATGCTCATAAGGTTTCAATGCACTATTTAGGAACACATATTTTTCTTTCAGATCCTTTTATTGTTGCTATTTTAATGGCACTATTATAAAGCAATGCAGTTAATCACTTTTTAAAAAAATTGTTGAGACTTCTTTTTTGACATATTTGAGGTCAGTGTTTGTAAATATTCCATGCATATAAAAGAGAATGTTATGTAATTCTTCAGGACAATATTAACAGTATTATTCTAATACGATCCTCAAATGAAACGAGTCAATTTACAATTTTTCTTAGGACTTTAAGATGGTGTAAAAGGGTACTCTTAGATTCATTCTGTTTTTCACTTTCAGGAGAGTCTTCAACAAATTACATGAGATATTCAACACTTTATAACACAGGCTTTGCATTAGATGGTTTTGCTCAACTCTAGTCTAACATAAGTGTCCTGAGCATTTTTAAAGGCTAGATGTGGGCTAGGGTTTAGCTCAGTTGGTAGAGTGCTGCTCCACACTCTCTGAGGACTGAAGTTCGATCCCAAGCTTGGCAAAAACAACACAAGGACATGGCAATCCACTCCTGAAGCAATCCCAAAACATTTAGCCATTGAAAACCCTATGAGGGTCACTATGAGTCAGACCCCAACTCAAGGGCACCTAACAACCACAACAGATTATGGGCTGGGGTTTAGCTCTGTTGGTAGAGTACTACCCCACATTTTCTGAGGACCTAGGTTCAATCTCCAGCACTGCAAAAATGGAAGAAGGATATGGCAGTCCACTCCTGAAACAATCCCCAAAACAACCAGTCATTGAAAACCCTATGAGGATTGTTATGAGTTGCACACACGTGATGGCACCTAACAACAACAAGATTAAGCTACGATGTTAGTTTGATAATGAAAATTAAATGTCCTTTGACCTACAAAGGATTTATTGGGATAAGTCCCCACTGTAAATCCGGGGGCATATTTACTCATTTGTAGAGAACGGATCATTCAACTCTCCACTGATAGCTGGGGATATAGCTCAGTGGCAGAGAGTGTAATTAGCATGGGCGAGGCCCTGCGCTTGATCCTGAGCACCAAAAAATAAAAATAATCTCCCCACACTGAAATTAAGAATTTACCAATATGTTTTTGGAATGATCAGTATTTGCTACAAGTGTTCTTAAATTATATATTATTACATGGACATTTCTGTTGATAAGACTGCTCCTTTGTCAATTCTTTTCTTTTTGGGTGGTACTTATAGGCTGAAACCAGGGCCTTGCACATGCTTTGCAAATGCTCTACCACTGAGCTGTAACTCCCACCCCCTTTTTAATTTTCATTTTGAGGTAAGGACTCACTAAGTTATGTAGGCTGCCTCTTGCCTAGAACCTGCAATCCTACTCCTGCCTCCAACTCCTGAGTCACTGGGATGACAGCCCTGAGACACCATGCCCAGCCTTGTCACTTTAAAATGATCCTATTTTGCCCACTTCTTTTCCCTTTCTGGCCTCAGAATCTACTGTTACATCAGTCTTTTTGAAACTATTTGTTTCAAATGTATCTTCACACATTTGTTAACCATCTTTTCTGGATCATGTGGTTTTAGGTATGACTCCTATAAAAAGAAATGATCTGGGCTGGGTATGGTGATGCACACCACTTGGGAGGCAAGTTCATGGTCAGCCCGGCTATCTGGTAAAGCCCTGCCACAAAACAAAGCACCCAGTCCAATCTAAACATGCTTCCCCTGGGTTCACTGAACCTGTGTGTGCTGTGATGCTGACACGTCTGACCTACTGCCCCCGTGTCGTTTCAGTTTTGTTCCCTTACTTGTTCTTTGTTGTTCCCTTACTTTTCTTCTTCTTCTCCTTTTTCTTTTCTTTTCAGTACTCAGGAGTTGAACTCAGGGCCTCGCATATACTTTGGAAGTGCTCTACCACTGGGCTGCCCCTCAGCCCATTTAAAATTTTTCTAAGTTATGCGGGCTGCCTCTGGCCTCAAAACTGCAATCCTCCTGCCTCTACCTCCTGAGTCACTGGAATTATAGGTGTGCACCACAGCACCCACCCCTTTGTATTTATTTATCTTTTTAAAACAGTTTTGCTATGTAGCCCAGGTTGGCCTTGAACTAATGATCGTCCTGTCTCATGTTCCCAAGTGCTGGGATTATAATGTGCACCCTCACCTCTTCTTTCTTCCCTGGTTTGTAGTAGATGAATTTTCTTTTCCCTTTCTTACACTTCTAACAATTTGGGAATTAAATATTCTATTTATATTCTTCTGGTGACTGCTTTAACCATTAAAAGAAATTATTTTTCTCTAATAAATTCTAAGGGCTGGGATTTAGCTCAGTTGGTAGAGCGTTGCGCTGCAGTCTCTGAGGTCCCGAGTTCAATTCCCAGCACGGCAAAAATGGGAGAAAGGCCTGGCAATCCACTCCCAAGGCAATCCCAAAACAGTCAGCCATTGAAAACCCTATGAGGGTAGCTATGAGTCGGATACCGACTCAACAGCACCTAACAACAACAATAACAATAAATTCTAAAGTTAATAGTCCTAGAAAATGTTAATAAAAAATGTCTTAATATAAATTATCTTCACATATACAATAACTACTTAAGTTTTTTGGAATTCACCTTACACTGTGGTACAGTTCTTCCATAATGTGCTATGAAAAGAACTCAGAGATGAGGTAATTTAGACCAGAATTAACTTAAAAACATTAAAAAGTGCTCACTGTTTTTCATAGGCTATGGAATATTTTCACATCTTGAAAGCAATCTATCTTAAACTGATTATATGTCTTGAAATAAAAAATAGTCAATATACAGAGCATTTCCATTCACCCAATTAATTATCTTTTACACTTTAAATGCAGCAGCTCCTAAGATTAGGATTAAGATAATATAAAATGCCTAATTAAACTTAACTTCTAAACTATCTCTTATAAACAGACTGCTACAGTAAGGCAAAGAATCATAACAATTTCCACCCTGTTAGTTCCAAATTAAAAATAAATAATAGGGGAAGCAAATTAACCAAAGATGGTGCAGAAAAAGCAAATTTGTCTAATTTACTTTAATATTTCTCATAAAAGAATGATTTTTTTCATAATTCAGCCCAAAAACCTTTTGGATGGGTCTAAGCGAGGCAGGTATCTGAACTTATGCAAGAGGAGAGCAGCAAGCAGGAGACTGGTTAGATACAGGAAGATTAACCTAGTAAGTAAATATATTAAAGATAAAGTGAACTAAGTTTATCACTATTGAAAAAGAGAATTAACACCCTTGAAACAAACCATGCATGGTGGTGCACACCTTTAATCCTAGCAATCCAAGAGGCTGAGTTAGGAGGATCATGAGTTTGAGGCCAGTGGTAGTCAGAGCAATTTAATGAGATCCTTTCTCAAAATAAAAACAAAAAGGCTGGGGTTGCAGCTCTTACTTACTTACTTACTTACTTACTTACTTAATGTGGGTGAAGTCCTGGGTTCAACCCTCCAGTGAAAAGAAAAAAGCAAAAGAAAAAGAGAAAGAAAAAACTGAAAATAGAAAAAACTAGAATGAACTCTATGATACTGTATTGGAATTAGAGGTTTTGGTATAGACTCACGGTTTTAAAAATATAATAGAGAGATATAAAAATAAATACAATTTTAAGTAAACACGGGCACATGTGTGAGCATGCACATACACATTCTATTCTCTGGTCTGCATACTGAGTACCTATGGGAGCAACAATCATACTTGGCATCCAGACCTTAGTTTCCAAATGCCATTCTCCACTATAAGGAACCAGAGATCCTCAAAGAAACCTGAAATGTATTTAACAAGTAAGAGAGAGGATAAGGATGTAGTTTAGCGGTAGAGCATTTGCCTAGCATGCACAAGGCCCTAGGTTTCATCCCCAGTACTGCAAAATGAATGAATGGATGAATGAATAAATATTTTTTAAAGAGAATATGCAATAAAGATAGAAGTTTAAAGGATTTCTCAATAAATTTTGGATAACTGGGACAAAATAAGTAAAAGTAATAACAGATGAATTGTAACTATTACTCATAGGAGTTCATGAATCTATGCTGACATAAATAGAAAACTTTTCCTTATAGGATATCAAATAATATACAAACATTAATATAACTCGACAAATCAACATTTAAAAACCATCACAGTAACAATTATTTCAGTCAAGAATCAATAACAGATGTAAAATTTAGTGGGTGAAAATTTAGTTTCTTTACAAAATACTTATTAATTATAAAGAGATGTATAATTTTACAGTGGAGAACACTGGCACACACTACCTTAACTCAAGTGGTCAAGCTTAATGTGATGGGTCAAGAGATAAATCAAAACTGTTCATTACCTGAAAGGAAGCAAGGAAATAAACACAGCATCCCTTCTATGATGCTAAGCATGCATAACCTGAATCTAATCAGGAGTAACCAACAACCCCAAATTCAAAGACATTCTATAAAACATATTCCAAGATGTCCTGGTTCTGAAAATCAAGGAAAGACTAAGTAACTACCAAACCAATAACAGTAAACAGGTACAGCAACTAAATATAATACATTATCCTAGACTGAATTATTTTGCTAGAAAGGGCATTTTGGGGGACAAGTAGCAAAATATGAATAGGGCCCATGGATTAGCTGATAAATAATGTTATGGCCATTAATTCCCTGAGTTTTATGTTTGTATTGTGGCTAAGTAGAAGAAAGTTCTTATTTGTAGGAATTAAACACTAAGTTATTTGGGAATGATGGGTCACTAACTCTCAAAGAGTTCAAGGATCACTGTTTTGTCCTATTCCTTCAACTATTCTGTTAAGCATAAAATTATTTTAAAATAAAGAGTTAAAGAAAAAAAAAAAGATCAGTAAAATGCTACACAGTGCTTTTGGTCATCTTTTTGTTTTCCTAGTGGTGCACTGGGGCTGGGATTTAGCTCAGTTGGTAGAGCGCTGTGCTTCAATCTCTGAGGTCCCGAGTTCAATTCCCAGCACTGCAAAAATGGGAGAAGGACCTGGCAATCCACTCCCAAGGCAATCCCAAAACAGTCAGGCAGTGAAAACCCTACGAGGGTCGCTATGAGTCGGATACCCACTCGATGGTACCTAACAACAACAACAAGTGGTGCACTATCTCCCTGGTCCCCCAGGAATCCCTCAACATGAGAAAAGATGCTATATACACTGGCAATACATGACCCATTTACAATTATGAAGGGTGTAGATAACCTACTATCAGAGTGCATTTACAACAATTTAAACAGTACTCTGGCAAATAGCTCAAGATCTTATGGAAGAAGAGTCCACCAAATTTGTACATGTTATTAATGACAGTTCAGATTTAAACTCTGACCTAATCATTCAGTCTTGAACCACCTTCCCCAGTTACTGCATTCACTTACTTATTACCTGAAGAAAAAAACAGAGCTTGAAAACTATAACCTCCGATTCCATTAAAATGTTTTAGAAACTCAGTTAAAGTCTCCCCAGACATAAGACAATATTAGAAAATGAATTTTAAATGTGGCATTAGAGATATATTGCCATGTTCTTTTAAAAATACCATTTTAGTGGCACTACAGTGTGGTATGTTTAATTTTCCTATTTAAGAAACCCTAAGCAAAGGACTTACTATTATGGATTCATTATACCCCTGCCCCCTAAAAATAAAAGATGTTAAAGTCCAAACCACCTGTATAGTACCTATAAATGTGGCCTAATTGAGAAATAGGGCCTTTGCAAATGATCACATTAGGATAAGGTCATTAGTGTGGGCCCTAATCCATGGCTGTTATAAAGCAGAGGCAATTGGAAGAGAGAGACAAGAGACACTACATAGGAGAGATAAGAAGAGAGGCATAGAACAGATTCTCCTTCAGGGCCCCAGAGGGAACCAACCCTGCTAATACCTTAACTTGGACTTCTAGCCTCCACCACTGTGAGACAGTAAATTTCTATTATTTAAACCACACAGTTTGTGGTACTCTGTTATAGCATCCCTAGGAAATTAATACAACTTCTGAGCTTTAATACCCTCATTTGAAAAATGGAGAGAAATGTGCTCTCTCAAAGTTGCTTTTAAAATTAAAATGAGGATGTACGTTATTTTGAAAATAATCAGGAATTATAAAAGTGGTTTGGTCATTATAATCCCTTCATAAATTTTAATAAATACTATAAGATTTTTTCCCTAGTATAAGAAAAAATTTTAAGTAATTCTCTTGAATATTTATATGCTTTTTAACTAACCTTTAACCCAAAAGCCAGAAAAATTTGTTTATTGTATATGGTAAAAACAGAATGTCTTAGTATTGTTAGGACTATGTGAACATACTTGAAGTACAGTTGGTTTTCATTTTCTTCTTTCATTCCCTCATGTTTTAATCCTTAAGTAACATTTTTTAAAAGAAATATAAGTTTTCTCTTCTGAAAACTTAAAGTTAGAACAAATATATTGATGCTCCCCTGGACAGGTAAGCACTACACAGTAATCCCAGGAAGATACGATCCAAGGTGCTGGAAATAATCAACAGCATTTGGTGTTGCCAAAAACAGATGAAGAAGAAATACAGAGGGCTAACATGATGGTCATCCAAACAAACAGGAGGAAATAATTTCACACATAATGCTTTCTTCTTTTTGTTCTACTTAGTGTACTTCTACACTTCTATGTGTATTAGAGAAAATACATGTGAATGTGTCTAGCACATGCCTGGCAGAGTAAGAATTCAGTAACAGCTACCCCATTTCCTTCCCTTCTGCTGGGAGAATGATGATGGCTGTAAGTCATACTTAGGGTAGTTAAGCACCTTTGTAATCTTCCCATGGCAGATAATATCAATAAATTTCGCAGCCTTTTTGTTTTAAGCTGCCGTTAGTTTTGCTTAAACGAAAAATTGTCAATCTCCTGGAAAGTCCTGAAAATGACTTCTCCAAATAAAAAGGTCCCAGGCAATCTAATGTATGTTATCCCTCATATTGAATAGTATATATTAAAATATATATTAAACTAAAATTTTTGCTATGTCCACAAATAACCAGAAATAAAGGTTACATGATATGAGCTATTAAAAGAGTATAATTTTAATATCATATTGCCTACATTCTGTGCATCCCTACCAGCCAGGTAGTGCTGGTAATTTAACCAAAGATTCCTGGGGCACAATGAATTTCAGGGAGAGTTTTGAGGTAACGCATCTCTTAGTTTTGGCAAACTCAAGCATTTTACTAATAAAGAGGAATTTTCTTTATATATACATTAACCATTATTTTTATTTAAGATTTGTTGTTGTTAGGTGCTATCAAGTTGGTATCCGACTCAAAGCGACCCTCATAGGGTTTTCACTAGCTGACTGTTTCGGGATTTCCTTGGGAGTGGATTGCCAGGCCCTTCTCCCATTTTTGCGGTGCTGGGAATTGAACTTGGGACCTCAGAGACTGCAGCGCAGTGCTCTACCAACTGAGCTAAATCCCAGCCCCTTTATTTAAGATAGTAAGCCTTTATTTATCCTCAAACCAGACATTTGAAATATTGTATTAACTTCTGAATATTCTTCACAGCAACCTTAATTTGTTTTCATTAAAGATATCTTCGCTAACTTAGAAAAGTGTGTTTTTAAAATGTTTTAGGCCCAAGTGTGATGGTGTATGCCTGTAACCCCAGCATCTGGGAGGCTGAAGCAAGACTGCAAATTTGAGGCCAGCCCAGACTACACAGTGAGACCTTGTCTCAAAAAGTTTTAGGAAAATAACCATTGCTTGATGATGAACTTTAAAAAGTACAAACACAGAGACAAATGTTTAGTTACACAAAGTATCCTTTTGGACTTGTTCAAATTAAAACATGTCTGTTTTATAAATATATTTAAACAGAGATAAGATCTATACCTTTAAATCACATTACAAAAATACCTATTTGATTCCTATACTTAAAATCATTATAGAGGAAAACATGGTTTCTCAGCACTACTTCATTTGTATCTAAAATGCTCAGATTCTTGGATGAGTGAATTAAGAGAGAAAACAATTTCATAATTACTATCAGTTAACATGAGATGGGCAGAATTTGCCATTATGTAAACTTTAATTCCAAAACAAAAAAAGTCTTCACAGTTTAAGTAATGGGCTCTGGAATCAGAGAGAACTAGATTTAAATCCCAATTCTAACATCCTATGCTGTCTGTCTCTCTCTCCATCCCTCTCCCTTTCTTATTGCCTAGCTTTCCCCCCTCAGTTTTCTCCTCTATAAAACAGGCATAATGATGCTCTCAAGGGTTCTTAGATTTAAGTAAAATAATATGTATAAAAGTTGCAAAGGCATATATGAGTTAACAAATGGTTGTTAACAGTGTTGTTAATAAAACATTTTAATGAAGAGATTCAAACCATTGTGCCTTCCCTAGTCTCATATTAATATTTTAAGTTATTAACTAAAGGAAAATCCATGTGAAATGTCACTAAGAATGTTTATTCTCTAACACACATTAATTTACATTTAAAGAACTTGAAAATAAAAAAATTTTTAAAGCATAAAAAATAAAAATATAAAAAATAACAGATTCTGATCTCAATTATACACTGGTTAGCTGAATTTCTTTAAGCAAGTTACTTGATTTCTCTAATCTTAGGTCATTGGTAAAATGTAGGTTATAATACTCTGATTCTATTAAACTGCCACACAGAAATTAGTGCTAATGTTTTATTATCACAAAATAAAAGTGATATACTAAGAACTAAGGCCAATCCTAGATTATTTTCCATTACTAGCTAAGTCATAGGCTTCCCAACTATCACCCTATCATATCAATAAATATTGATCTGCAGAGCTAAAAATGAAAAAAATTATATATT
This sequence comes from Pedetes capensis, assembly GCA_007922755.1. Lineage (NCBI taxonomy): Eukaryota > Metazoa > Chordata > Mammalia > Rodentia > Pedetidae > Pedetes > Pedetes capensis. The sequence goes on along the minus strand of VMDO01006060.1, from coordinate 61,100 downwards.
TGATAAGTCATTTTAATAGTCATTCCACAAAATAAAATAAAAGGCAATTATCACATCACCTGGATTTATCAGAGGCTACTAAATTAACAGCTTTACTTAGCAAAAAATATTTACCACGTATAGAAAGACTGCATTCTTTCTTTGAAATGATTCACTGAAAACTGAGAGTAGTTTGGTAATTAAAAAGGCAGGAAAGTTCTTCTTACTTTTCCAGTCTATGAATACAAAAAGAGAAAAAGGAAAAACTGAGTAAGCTGTATAAAATAACCCAATGCTTTAAGGGGTACAATTATACACAGTGGAGAATATTGGACCACCCATCAAGGCACATTAAGCTCCTTTAGGCAGGCGCCTCTCTTGTGCTCATTCCCTCATTTGAAAAACAAAGACATTAGTACCTGCCCTTACTAAATGAACATGGAAGTACATGAGAAATTTCTTTGAACATGTATTGTAAGGTGCTGATCTTTCATGAAGATGGATAAAACAGCGCACTTAAAAATTTTTCTTTGATGGGTACACTTAGCAACAAAAAATATTCACCTCCCCCAAAACTTATAACTATCTACTTTAGTGGGCTTTATATGTACATACATATGATAGATACAGATAGATCAATGTAGACTGCTATAGTTGTAAAGTATTCTGAAAAAAAGTACAAGATTATATTTTATATTTAGAAAGGGGGAAAGTTCAATACTTGGTAAACACAAGTGTGGAAAGTCACCATCCCTGGTTGACTATCAAACTTTTTGTTATGAGGCTTTGGAATCGGTAGGGAATTCAAACAGCCTCAACCAACAAAGAGGAATTGATACATGCACAGACTTTTATTTATCATACACTATACCATATAACTATTTTTGAAGTAGTATAATTAGAATTGTTAGTGTACCTGATTAAGTAGCATAAATTATTAATGGAATCATCTAAATTTTGTACAACAAACTCATCATGTAACTAGTCTACATACTTTTTTCCTATACACTTGGTCATGTTCTTACTTCATGAAACTCTGAACAGGTTAGGTTCAATGATGGAAACAAAATCAGATGTATAAATAATTCAGATTGTCTTTATTTTTTTCTCACAACGTTTAGTCAAATTTATTGAGGTAAATCTCTGAACATTAGCTGTAGCTACTTTAATTACCTTGTGTCTAGGATATACTGTTGTTGTTGTTGTTGCTGTTGTTGTTGTTGCTGCTGTTGTTAGATGCCCTCAAGTCAGGTCCAACTCATAGCGACCCTATGAACAGAACAAAACACTACTGGACATTGTGCCAAGCACATGATCTTTTTATGTTTGAGCCCTCTGTTACAGTTACTATGTTTCTGTTTCTTGAATGCCTTCCAGCTAGGGGGCTCATTCTCCAGCACTGTATTTCAACAGTGCTTCTCTGCTATTCATAGAGTTTTCAATGGCTGCTTGTTTTGGGCTGCCGGGTCCTTCTCCCTAGTCTGTCTTAGTCTGGAAGCTCAGCTGAAACCTGTCCCCATAGGTGACCCTGCTAATACCTGAGATACTGGTGGCATAGCTTTCAGCATCACAGAAACACGCAAGCCCCTACAGCATGACAAGCTGACCGACACGTAGGGTAGAATATGCTTGAACAAGCACTAATTCTCCTCTAGTTATATGCATGCATACTTCAAAAATTTTCACATATGCCCTTTCATTTGCTTCTGACAAAATCCCCACAAGCCAGGTAATATTCCCATTTTGCAGATAATGATGCTAAATCTCAGAATGGTGAAATGACACGGAGAAGGCGCACGCTTTAGTAGTTACTAGAGTGAGTGAATTTGTAGGTAAAGGGATTCAGGCTGTGCTAAACTGAGCAATTAAGAGGCTCTATCTATTTATTTTTTTATGCGGTAAGAGTCTGAAGGTGGAATCACAAGGATTGAAATTTAATTATCATACTCCTGTATAGTGTTAGGTTATATTAGAAATAGTTTCCAATATTTTCTCTTAGAATAGTATTGTCCTATTCAGGCATAGTAAGAATGCCCTAGGTACATCTAGAAACTCATAAAAAATAAGTAGTTTTCTGTTTTTTTAAATCTAAAATTCAATTGGAATTTAGGTTATTTGGTGAGAATGGACTACAAATGCGTCAAATTGTCTTCTTTAAAAGTTATTTTTGTGAGAAGTGGTTTATAATACTGAAACTAGAGATCAACATATAATTCTGCTATACATCTCTTACAGTGGTCAAAACTTACTAAAAATTTTCTTACACAATACAAATGAAAAGAAACTAATTTTTTGTCTTGAAAATCTCTGATCTGTACATATTTTAATTTTTTTACAAAAATGAAAAAATTCCTTAAGATGTGAGAAGATATACCTTGCTAAAACAAATTACAAAAGACCTTAAGAAAAAGGGACAGCAAGACACTGAGGCAAATGATTACATAAAACAAACTTAAACTTCAACACATCCAGAACCTTCCAGAGCAAGAACTATGACCAACAAGGAAAACCCACCCATCCTTCCATTTGATGGTTACAAATTGACATGCTCCTTCTGGCTGCCCACTGGCTGTCCAACTAGACACTTCCTATTTTTTTGGAATTTCTCCCAACTTAAATTAGAGGCAAATAAACCAGATATAGGCCTTAAAACAGTAATCCTGCCAGTCCCTACTGAGTGTCCATAGCAACATGTATATCTGGTAATAGCTAAAAGGTTGTACCAACCTCAGACTGGTTTACAAAGTCTCAATTCTCATTGAGTGAAATAACAATTATGGTATCTTAGTAAAAAGTGAATTCAAAATACAAAAGGGGGGGATTTTCCTATCTTTGTTAGAAATATCAAGCAAAATTAAGTACTTTCTGCTAATCTAAAAGTGTTTTTCACCCTAGCAGTAAGAACTGATACGCCCATAAATCACAAGATGACAATCATCAAGTTTAATAACAATTCTTTGACTAAAGAAATAAAAACTTGAAGTGAATAATATTCCCTGTGGGCCACTTACTGTAATAAGCAACATGTAGAGAGAGAGAAACAATATACAATCATTTGACCTAAATAGTAGTAAATGCTGTGCCTCTTTTCTTTAAATAAATGTGATCAGACTGTTCCTTGGTTTTCACTAAAATGAAATGAAAAACGAAAATGTTTTTAGGACAGTGATTCTGAAAAGGCAGTGCCTGGGTCAGCAGCAACAGCATCACCCAAATTCTTGGGCCTTACCCCAGATCTACTGAATCAGAAACTCTCAGGAAGAGGGTCCTAGAAATCTGTGTTTTAACAAACCTGCTGGGAGATTCTGATTTACAGTGTCGAATTTCAGAGCAGACATATGAAATAGAAAGTCCAATGCTTTATCCCACTCCGTGGAACTAAGTGAGGGATAATAATAGAAAAACATATGAAGAACACCTCATGAGCGTCCTGAACTAAGTCTGCTGGCTAGTATTTTCACTGTCTAAAAGATATGCAGAGATGAGCAGTGGTTCAGCATGTCTGTTCTTCCTCCCCATGCCAAGCATCAAGGGAAGATCAGGTGTCTGACTATGATTGCTCAAGAAAACAAGAGTCCTTGCACAGAGGATACTCAAACCCCTACCAAGCATAATCCATTTCCAATCACTGAGGTCTCCACACACACAACAGAACACCTAATCATTTATCCTTTTATAAGGTAATAATTTTTCCAAGACAGTAAATATGTAGAGATGAGTAAGAATTTTGAATCATAAATTTCAACATCTTTCACTATCTGGAAGATTCTTTACTGGGTGCAGTGGCACATGCCTGTAATCCTAGTGACTTGGGAGGTGGAGGAAGGAAGATGGCAAGTTCAAGGCCAGAAGCAGCCTAGGTAACTTAGATCCTGTCTCAAGATAAAAAGTAAAACATGGGCTGGAGGTGCAGCTCAGTGGTAGAACACTTGCAAAGTTTGTGCAAGGCCCTGGATTCAATGCCCCAATAGCAAAGAATTCTTTAAAAACATCCAAGGATGCATTTCTTGTTTAGTATTGGATCTAATTAGATACTATCTTCATGTAGTACAAAATACATCTTTCATTCTTCCTTAAACTTCAGTACCTCCATTTACAACTCTTTCCATATTTCTTTTCTTTCCATATTTCTAAAGGGCAGCACTTCAAAAAATAGCTAAGCTACTCACCACAGACATACTGAGAGATTTAATAGAGAAAAGCCACTGGGTAAATCAAACATGCCATATGCTGTCAAAATTGATGAATTCAACCTTACCAAGTAGTTTTCTGAAACTCATAATTAAAAAATAAATTGCTAAATGTCTTCAATATTACCCCCACAAAAAGTACTTTTAAAATTACATTTTGGGCTAAGGGTGTACTTCAGTAGCAGAGTGACTGCTAAGCATGCACAAGGGCTTGGATTCAATGCCCAGTACAGAAAAAATAAAATAAAATAAAATAAAAATAATTTTAGCTGAATCTGAAGACCAGCCAAAATTTATTAGGAAAAACTAAAAAGAACCAAAAGACCAGGAAAGTCATTCCCAGGATTATCTTGCAGTCTGTTTTATTATAAGAAATAAGAGTGAATTTACTCAAAGGTCAGATTTTTTTCCCCCTTGGTGGTGCTGGGGATTGAACCTAGGGCCTCATACTCATGAGGCAAATGTTCTAACACTGAGCTACATACCAGCCCCAGATTCTTGACCTTAGATACAAAGTAGGAAACAGAAAGAATGTACATTTCATTTTTCTTTTGCTTGTCATATTCATTCTTAAATTAGGAAATGGTTGTATCACAGGTGCATTTTTACTTAATATTCAAGGAATAAATTCAACTCTCAATTTCTAAGCTTAATGTATTGACAGCATTTACTCTTTTGGAAAAAGAAATGCAAAAGGTATGAATCTTGGGTTATCATTATTGTCTTAAAACACTTTGTTGCTGTTGTTATGGGGCTGTCGAGTAGAGTCCGACTCATAGCGTCCCAATGTACAGCAGATCGAAACACTTCCTGATTCTGTGCCAGGTACAGGATCTTATTTATGTTTAAGCCCATTGTTGCAGTCACTGTGTCAATCCATTTGGTGGAGGGTTTCCCTTTTTTCATTGACCTGCCACTCTCCCAAATATGATGTCTTTCTCCAGGGATTGGTCTCTCCTGACTTGTTGTTGTTGTTAGGTGCCGTCTAGTCGAGTCCGACTCATAGCGACCCTATGTACAGCAGATCAAAACACTTGCCGATTCTGTGCCAGGCAAACCATCTTATTTATGTTTAAGCCCATTGTTGCAGTCACTGTGTCCATCCCTCTGGTGGAGGGTTTTCCACTTTTCCGTTGACCTGCCACTCTTCCAAACATGATGTCCTTCTCCAGGGATTGTTCTCTCCTGACTACATGTCCGAAATATGTAAGACGCAGTTTGGCCATTTTTGCTTCCAAGGAGCACTCTGGTTGTACCTCTTCTAGGACAGATCTGTTGGTTCTTTTGGCACTCCATGGTATACTCAATAGACATCTCCAGCACCACAATTCAAAAGCATCAATTCTTTTTCTGTCTCTCTTGTTCAATGTCCAGCTTTCACAACCATATGATGCCACTGAAAATACCATGGCATGAGTCAGACACACCTTCGTCTTCAATGTGACATCTTTGCTTTTCAATACTCTAAAGAGATGTTTTGCCACAGCTTTTCCTAGAGCGATGTGTCTTTTGATTTCTTGACTGCTGCTTCCACGGGTGTTGATTATAGAGCCAAGCAAAGCAAAACCTTGAACAACCTCAATCTTTTCTCCATTTATTGTGAAGTTGTGTGCTGACCCAGTCGTAAGGATTTTTGTTTTGTTGATGTTTAGTCATAACCCATATTGAAGGCTATGATCTTTGATCTTCATGAGTAAATGTTTTAAATCCTCTTCACTTTCAGCAAGCAGAGTGGTGTCATCTGCATAACGCAGGTTGTTAATAAGTCTTCCTCCAATCTTGATGCCACATTCTTCCTCAAGTCCAGCTTCTTGGATTATTTGCTCAGCATATAAATTGAAGAGATAGGGTGAAAGTATACAGCCCTGACGCACACCTTTCTCAATTTTAAACCACTCAGTGTTTCCTTGTTCTATTGGAACAACTGCCTCCTGGTTCATGTACAGATTTCTCATGAGCACAATTAGGTGTTCTGGTATTCCCATTTTCCGAAGTGTTATCCATAATTTGTTGTGATCCACACAATCAAATGCTTTTGCGTAGTCAATAAAACATAGATAGACATCTTTTTGATATTCTCTGATTTCAGCTAATATCCACCTGACATCAGCAATGATGTCCCTAGTTCCCCGCCCTCTTCTGAATCCCGCTTGATTTTCCGGTAATTCCCTGTCTATGTATTGCTGCGGGGGCCCACAAACGCCCTCCATAGCGGCCGCGGAGCGAACAGGGAAGCTGGTGCCAGCGATCGGCGTCTAGAGTTAAGACGCGGCTCCCCTCCCTTCTGTTGCGGCAGGTCAGGCCTACGGTCGCGCGAACTCCACAGAAAATTGGGCACACATATGCACTGGATCCCAGACACATCAGAGGTGAGCCCAAATCACCCCACTGTGCTGCGGAGAGGTCGGGGGCTTGTGGAGGCGGCTAAGTCACGCGCGGCTGGGGAGCTCCTTTTCGGCGGAAACTGGCGGAGCAGTTCACTGCCAGTGGTGAAGTTCCAAGCGCCACTACAGCACAGGACAAGATGGCAGGATAGAATCCTGGAGACTCGGAGGGGACTTTGCCCACACACCCAGGGGAGCTGGACCCAACACAGCATGCAACCTTGACATCACACTGCCACCCTGCCCGAGGGACACAAACTGCAAGTTTTCTGGTGAGTCAGCACGGAATCGCACCCTCCCTCCTGTTGTGGCAGTGGGAAACCAGTGCCAGCAGTACACATCCAGAGCTGAAACGCGGCTCCCTCTCTCCTATTGTGGTGGGACAGTCATGCAGACGCAATATCCACAGACATACGGGAACACATATGCCTGGACCCCAGACACACCAGAGGGGATCCTAAGTCATCCCACCGCACTGTGGAGAAAGGTGAGGTCTGCGGAGGAGGCTGAGCACCACGCAGAGTGCTCCTTTCTGGCAGAGTCTTGCGGGACAATTAGACACAATAAGAACAGTTTCTAGTGCAATTGCAGTGCATGGCAGACCTACTACAGATTCTCTCTGGGGGGGTTGAATATCATCCCACCCACAAGAGGATTTGGTTCTCCCAAGTGGTCTCCCAAGTGGGCGGAAAGCTGTGCTGCGCCCCCAGCCCATATTTTTTACTTTTTGAGACAGGGGCTTGCTGGGTTGCACAGACTGCCTCTGATCTCGGGCTTGTGGTCCTCCTGTCTCCGTGCCCCAAGCCGCTAGGATTGCAGGCGTGTACCACCGCACCTGACTAGAAGTGTTTAATAAGTGTGTGTGAGCGTGTATACATGGTTTTGTTTTGTTTTTGTTTTGATTTTTTTGTTTGTTTCATGGGGTTTTTGTTTTGTTTTGTTTTGGTTTGTTTTGTTGTTTTTTGATTTTGTTGTTTTGTATGGGGGTATGAAACCAGGGTCTTGCGCCTATTCACTTTGTAGGTGCTGGACCGCCACGCTGCGCCCCCAGCCCATATTTTTACTTTTTGAGACAGGGTCTCTCTGGGTTGCGCAGGCTGCCTGTGATCTTGGGCTTGCGAGCCTCCTGCCTTTGCCCCCAAGCTGCTGGGAATGCAGGTGTATACCACCGCACCTGACTATAAGCGATTTTATATGTGGGTGGAAGCGTGTATGCGTGAGGTTTTTTTTTTTCTCTCCTGACTACATGTCCAAAATATGTAAGATGCAGTCTACATATTTATAGTAATAGTATAGAATAAATAGGACATGGATACACAGGCTCCTCTTTCTACCTCTATTTGTTAAATGTCAGCTTTCCTCAGGGTTCATCTTCAGCCACTTCTCACTCTACCAGTGATTGCCAAAGTATTGTCACTGTGTCAGTAGTGGACCAAAATGGATCCAAAAATGCTAAGTCTGTGGATTTGGGTATTTGGCTGAGGGTTACACACTAGCAATATATGCTGGTTGCCATTCCAACTATCCCTAACGGAGTAAGAGGAACGATATTCAGAAAATGATCTCAGCTCAAGAAAGAGCCTGAATGGTTAATCCTTTCTTCTTATCTAGTTTAGGAGTGCACTGTATTCCAGAATTTCACTCAGTTTTGGACAACGAAATCAAAGAAAGAGCTCCTGGACCTTTCTGGACCATTCCACACACATTTAATATAGAGGAATACCTTTAAAGAAAAACTTTTCTCCAGCTGCTGCTCACAGCTACCTTACAACCACAGGGAAAGAACGTGAGGGTAAAGCAACACACAGAACTGCCGAAACAGAGTCCAATCCTACTGTTCCTGAATGCATCTAATCTCTCAACCACAAAAGACAAGTAAACTCCTTTGGGCTTAACCAGTTTCAATCAACCAAAGGGTAAAAGCAACCTATCAATAACAGTAGTTACTAAGCAGTGGCTACTAAGAATTATTAGTTTGGTGTTCATAACTTAAGATAGAGAAAAGGACCTGGCAGCCTACTCCCAAAAAACAATTAGCCACTGAAAACCCTCTGAATAGGAGAGAAGCATTGCTATAATGCCACACTGAGCTTTAGTGTGCTATTAAACGGATTTTATTTTCACCTCAGAAAACTTCAACAACATGCTAACATGCTTTAAAGCAGACTGCTACACTTAATGTGAAAGAGAAAAGCACTAAACATGGGACCCCATCCTGAAAAATTAAAACCTTAAAATTTCTTTTCCTGTATTATAGTCATCCTTCCCACCAAATCTCCTCTTAGATATCATCAGCGTCTAAACATCTTACCATACTGCCTGGATCTCTTCTTGTAAACATGCCTCTTGTCTGTACTAAAATAATCTCAACCCTAACAGGAAATTTAGGTAGACAGACGAAGAATATGGGTCACTAAAGAAAATACAAGTGGCACACTTGATCATGATATATAAACAGCTTGTACAAACTACCACTAAACATCTTCCAGGTTTTTTCCTTATCATTTAACAAATATAGTCGAAACACTGTCATCTTGTATCATTAGACTCAGAATCAAATTTAACATAAAAGGCAACCTTTCTCTCTCTTGCTTCTTGCAAATAGCAAAGAATAAAAATCAGAGTTGTAAGCAGAAGAGAAATGTGAGCAGCAATCAATCCAACTCCTTCACTGCATAAAGAAGAAAATGATGTGCAAGGGTGTCTGCCTTATTCAGACTCCATGAATGAATGGCATGGCTGAAATTCAGATCCATTTTCTGACTTTTGGTCCAGATGAGTATTTTCACATTGACTTTCTCACCTTCAGAAATGAATATTTTCCAATACCAATTTTATAAAATGACTTTTTAAAAAGTGATCAATATTATATCAATCTTTTTAAAGTATACTGATTGTAATTTCTCCCAAAAGATACTTTTATGATTAATGTTCATATGTTTACTCAATAAATACTTTTGTGAGATTATTACATATTAGGCCATGGGGCCATAAAGATTAAGCACATGTGATCCTGACCTTAAGAAGCTTCAGACTGGAAAACTGAAAAGCTAGAACAGACATTAAAAATCTGTAATTTGAGTGAAATCTAAGAAACATCTTTATTTTTTGATGAAAGGGTTTGCACACAGGTACAGTTCAACACAAGAAAAAATGCAGTTTTCATACAATGTTAAAGATTCCTTACTTATGTAGGAAACTTATGTATAACTTGATCCTTTTATAAACTATAAAGTATAAACTTTATAGTTTTTTCTAAAGAAATTAGTCTAAGTGTTTAAATTCCATAACATTGTTTGGGGCTTCAGATACTGCCTTTAAAGCATCTTTTATTGACAAATGAGATTACATGCAATTTAAAAAAAATCATACTGTACTTATAAATATGTACAATTATCACATGTTAATCAAAAAAAATTTTAAATGTTTAAGGAGATAGAATTGTTAACTATCCTGATTTGATAATTGCACACTATATATATGAACTGAATTATCACTCTGTACTCCATAAATATGTATAATCAAAATAATTTAAAAATGAATAAAATATCTTTATATCTAAGATACTATGATCCTTTGTCATTATCTTTTATCTCTGTATGTAAAACCTATATTTAAAATTCAACCAAGTTTAGCAAGCACTTTAATGTTTTTACATTATAGCAGGGCCACTAAGAACTGTCTAAATGAAAACAGACTACAACTCAGCCAACAGATCAAACATCTCAGACCAAATGTTTGACAACTGGGTTTGAGGTACACTGGACAAATAAAGAATAGAGCAAAAAGTAGGGGAACTCATAACACCTGAGTTAGTGAAATAAACATTTAAGCTACGAAAATCCAGTGTGATTTTTACACCATCATAAAACCAAATTAATGTCCACAAAATATGCCAGGTCAAAGCCAGGCGTGGTGGCGCATACCTGCAATCCCAGCGGCTTGGGAGGTGGAGGCAGGAGGATCGCAAGTTCGAGACCAAAGGCAATCTGTGTAACTTAGCGAGACCCTGTCTCAAAAAGTAAAAAAAATAGGCTGAGGGTGCAGCTCAGTGGTCCAGCACTTGCAAAGTATGCAAGCATGAGGACCTCGGTTCAACCCCCAGCACCACCAAAAAAAAAAAAAAAAAAAAAAAAAAAAAAAAAAAAAATCCAGGTCACATCACATTAACACACTCTAATCTTACAGTGCCATAGCAATGCCTATCATACTCATTTACATGTGCTTTCCAACCTCTGCAGTTCCTGTTCCTTCAGCTGACATGACTTCCGGTCATCTCAGGCTGTCTCAATGTCATCTCCTCAGAGAGGACTCTACCCTCTAATCCAAAAAAATCCCCCTTTCTAAGTCACTACCATGTCATCTGATTTTATTTTCTCTTGTTGTTGCTGGGTGCCATGGATTTGGGCCCAACTCCTAGTGACACTATGTACAACAGAATGAAACACTGTCTGATACTGTGCCACGCCCAGCACTACTGTCAGTGTTTCTCTGCTGTTCATGGGGTTTTCAATGGCAGATTGTTTCAGGAGTGGGCTGCCAGGTCCTCCTCACCAGCCTGCACCACATGGTGTTCCAAGGTGGTCTCTCATCCAAGAACTAACCAGGCCAACCCTGCTTAGCTTCTGAGATCAGGCGGGATGGAATGCCAGGGTGGTAGGACTGCAGATTTATTTTCCCTATGTATTTATAATGTTAAAACTTATTTACTTGTTTGGTTTTTGGTTTTCCCCACTAAAAAGTAAGCACGTTATTAGTCTCATTTACTACAGCAACTCCACATGTGGTAGAAACTGACCTATGCTCAAAGCACCTGTAGTACTGAAGACCTAGCTGAGAGAGCTGACAAATATCAGATCAAGGATATTCAACAAAACCACAGTAGAAGTCCTTGTTCCAAAAGAAGGCATGAATATGTGCTCCCAGCACTCAGTGACTGACTTTGAATCAAGGCAGCTAACAAAATCTCACTGTAAGTATGTCGTTGTTGTTGTTAGGTGCCATCGAGTCGTTGACTCCTAGTGACCCTTATAGGGTTTTCAATGGCTGATTATTTTGGGATTGCCTCAGGAGTGGATTGCCAAGTCCTTCTCCCATTTTTGTAGTGCTGGGAATTGAACTCAGGACCTCAGAGACTGCAGAGCAGTGCTCTACCAACTGAGCTAAATCCCAGCCCACTGTAAGTATAGTGCCTTAAAGGGATCTAGAACATCTGAGGTTCAACAGTTAAAAAACAAGCAAACAAAACAATGTCTAGCAAATACTTTTTTTTTTTTTAAGTCAGGGCCATAAGAGACAATGAGTAGCTTCTGGTTTGTGATTTTCTTTTCTTTTTTTTTTCCAAATGTAAAAACACATTTTATTAAGTATAACTATACTGGAGACATTTGTTTCCAGCCAAGATAGAGTAAGAAACATCAGTGTCACCATCCTAGGTGAACACTTTTTAAAAAATGGTTTGCAATTTTCTTGGCTGTTTGAAAAGCATTTTAATTCTATTTTTTAAAGTATATGTTTCTCCAAGGCAATAAATCATAACAGAAGTTAAGCTAGGTTTTGATACAGAAGCCTATGAGCTCCCAGTTATTCTCCCAACAACTGCCACACTTCTACTAAGTATGACAGGAGGAGGACAAAAGGTATTGGACTTGAGACCAAAAGAAAGAAAAACCAGTATTTTAAAGTACAAGTCCAGAGTGTTATCTCTTAATGCATCTTAAAATGCCCAATTTACAAATTTAGAACTCCTAATGGCACAGCGTTGGGTAGTGTTCTGTTGTACGTAGGGTCACTATGAGTTGCACCGGACTTGACAGCACCTGACGATGACAACTAATGCTGCCAAGAAAGACTGACTGCTCATCTCAATGTCTTTGAGGCTAGTGGGACAAAATTTACTTGTGTAAATCTAAGTTCCCAAATTTAGAAAACAGTTCTTTTTGATGTTCAAGCACTGTAATCTCCCATGTTTTAAGAGAAAGCAATAAAGCTCTCAGCAGACTTGGAACAGGAAGTTATATTGACTTTAGAATACTGTGAGTTTTCAAAATCTTAATGAAGGAGATTACACTTAAACCAGAAGAATATTCCCTCCCCAAGGTGGGCGTGGCAGTGCATGCCTATAATTCCACTATTCTGGAGGCTGAGGCAGGAGGATCAAGGATGTGAGTTCAAGGCCAGTCTGGGCTACACAGGGAAACCCTATCTCCAAAGATAAAAAGATACCCTCTGCCCCAAAAAGGTAATAGTACCAAGCAAAAAAAAAAAAAAAAAAAAAAGTTATATTTGTTATATTAGCATTTTGGAGAAATAATGAAATCATTCACTTAGTAAAAAGCATTTATTCCTGACAAGTACAAGGACACAGAAAACAAACATTAATAGCAAAACCTCATAGTCTTAGGAAAATCTCTGTACTGTTCTAACATTATGATGTTAAGACAATCCTTTGTTTCTGTGGTCAGCAAGCTTGTTCTGTAAAGAACCAGAAGTACACATTTTAGTCTTTATGGGCCACATGGTCTCTGTCACAACTTAACACTGTTGTTTTAGCACAAGAGCAGCAACAGATATTACACAGTTGATATATAAATAAATGGGTATGCTTGTGTACCCAATAAAAGTTTGCTTATGAATAGTGACACTTCAATTTCATAAAATTTTAATGTCATGAAATACTATGTTTCTCATTTTTTCCTATCTGAAACTATAAAAATTAATTTTTGCTCCTGGGGCATACAAAAACAGAAAGCACATCAGATTGGCTTGAGGACCACTGTTTGCTACCCCGTGTTTTTTATCAGTATTTGCAGAAATAAAAATCTACAAATGTCTATAAAAATAGTTTCTTTCTTGACATTTCACTAATTTCTTTATCTTCAGTTCTAAGTCTTCCATAGAAACTTTCTAAAGTCCTCCCTTCACCAGATTCCTTCTCTCCTTGTACATCCCTCTCCCCAGGGCACAGCTTGAATGTTTTTAAGTCAAAATCTATCCAATGCAGGGGGGAAAAAAAAAAAAAAACCGCGGCCCATTTCAACTTTTTATAAACCCTACTTCCTTGAACTACTGTAAAGCCCCAAATCTTTTCTTGTTCAACCTTTTAATAAATATAGGTTTGACCAATTTTATTATGTCCTTTTCTCTTTCAACCATCATTTAAGTTTAATTCTATACAATGAGACCCCCATGAGGTCTTGGCAGTTAGAGAAGGCAGGTTTTAGTCACAAATACATCTAATGTTTAAACCCTCCAGTAACTGTTCAAAAAGCTTCTAGGAAGACTCAGGAAAAGAGTTGGTCCACTGTTCTAAATTGCTTCTCTTACCACTTTCCCAGTTAGGTATTCTTTTCTATTGTTTATCTTTCTAATTATAATTATGGTTATGATATTAGCATAATGTTCAAAAATATTTTAAAGATAACGTATCTCTAAATTTAAAGTCACATGGTTCTAATAAACTACATAAACTACATAACTACATAAACTACATAAAAAATTACAATATAAGTTTATGTTTAATTTATAGCATATTTGAAACATTAAAACCAAACCTGGAAAATGTCAACACACTCATTTCATAAAAGCAACTCTATCTATATGTGGGAAATGTATACATGTGTGGTCTCTGGTGCAGGAGATTAGCACAAACAGTAGAGAATTCGTGAAAAGCTGTGTGGCAGGGGCAGAACTGTGTTCTTGAAAGGTGAAGGGCAAGAGATGGAGTGTTCAATAAAGAATGAGATTTCACTCTCCACATCTCTCCGTCCATAAAGAGAAAGGGTTTAAATCCAACCACGTTAAAACTGCTCCCAGTGAATTCAGCAGAACAGTAACAGCAAAAATATCAGAGTTCAGCAATCTGTGACTGTGAAGTGACTTCTGAAGAAAAATGCCATCCCGAGGAACAAAACCAGAACAATCTAAGGTATGACAGAGGCAAAAGCAAGAGAAGACTGGTACTGCAAGTCTCACGCTGCTCTGAGACTCCTGGCCACATTTTCAGGAACATCTTGCACAGACAACAGAAATGGTAATTTCCTTCACATTACAAAGCAAGAAGCTCTTTGCCTTTTATTTTGTTGCCAAGCATATATACCAAAGGATTCTTGCTGACTACTGCACCCTAAAAAAATCAAACCTAGGAACAGTTCCTCAAAAGCAGCATAGACCTTATCAAGTAGTTAACACATTTTTTAACTTCAAGCTCATTGTTGTGGTTATGTATTGTGGAGTTGGGTCCAACTCATAGCAACCCTGTGTACAACAGAACAAAACACTCCCCAAGAGACACTGTGCCATGCCCAGCACTGTCTGTGCATCTTTGCTATACATAGTGTTTTCAATGGCTGATTATTTCAGGAGTGGGCTGTCAAGTGCTTCTCCTAGTTTTGCGGTGCTGGGGATCGAACCCAGGGCCTCAGAGTGTACAGAGCAGCACTCCACCAACTGAGCTCAACCCCTCAAGCTCATTAGCCAGGTTTTAATACTAAAATAAATCTTCAAGACAATTTTTTAAAATGTTGAACGTGCTGTGTACTTTTAATTTGAATGCCATGGGAGTAGGGATAGTAGTTGTTGTTAGGTGCTATCGAGTTGGGTCCCACTCAAATTGACCCTATGTACAAACACTCTGCAACACTGTGCCATGCACAAGATCTTTTTTAGTTTATGCTCATTGTTGCAGCCACTGTGTCAATCCATCTAGTAGGAGTGGGTTGCCACGTCCTTCTCCCATTTTTGGGTGCTGGGAATCGAACTCGGGACCTTAGAGACTGCAGAGTGGTGCTCTACCAACTGAGCTAAATCCCAGCTCGTGGGGGGAGGTAGGAATATTATAAATATCCTCATAAAATTTCCAAAATAAAATTTTACTACTACTTCTAAAAAGAATTATTTTTTAATTCTTTATTTTTTTTAGCCTATTGAATCATCTCTATAATCCTAAAAGGGCAGACCTATAACTCAGGAGGAATTCAAGACCATCTCTGAAATGCTAAGTCTCAAATTGCCCACCCTTAGTTCAATATTAGATAAAAAGAAAGCGTATGTTGTCAGAAGGTCAATTCTTATTCTTTTCTATATTAAAAGTTTTAATTTAAAAATAATACTAAAAATAAATTGCTTCTCCTTTTGCCTCTGTCTTTCCATTTCTCTCCCACCCCTACACCTACCACAAACCACTTACTGACTGTCCAATTTCTTTCAAAGAATAAAAATTTAAAAAACCATAGTCCAATCCTCCATGCATCCGGTACTCTATCTTTACAGTGAACTAAGGAGGTCTCTGGCTATTTCAATATACTTGTTAACCTAACAGTGTTTTTCTCAATAATTAACGGTAAGTAAATATCTAGAAGGGGCTGGGATTTAGCTCAGTTGGTAGAGTGCTGTGCTGCAGTCTCTGAGGTCCCGAGTTCAATTCCCAGCACCACAAAAATGGGAGAAGGACCTGGCAATCCACTCCCAAGGCAATCCCGAAACAGCCAGCCACTGACAACCCTATGAGGGTCGCTATGAGTCAAATACCGACTCGACGGCACCTAACAAGTATCTAGAAACACACACTCCTTTGCAAACGCAACTGACATTTGTCAGAAACACTAAAACAACTGTACAATGGGCAGGCTAACTTTAAGTGTGTAGAATGAATTTTCAATAATTTCTCTATAGGTTACTCATTTTCTTATTTCTCATTTAAAGTTTTTTCCCCCAGTTATTTCTCAATCCAATCCTAATGAAAAGTAATGTAGGGCAAAAAGTCATGGACCTAGTACCAAACAGTAAAGATCCACTGACCAGTAAAAGCAGATTAGCAAGAAGTTACCACTATTACAAGAACTGTTCTCAGCAATTAAATTTATTCCCATCTGCCTGTTTTGTTATATGAACAAAGAGAGGGGAAACTCACAAATCTATAGTGGATATAATTCAAAGTTCCTATTTTAAAAACACAGGACATTAAAAGGCAGAGTAGAACAATTACAGTAAAATCTTTGGTTCCTTCCACTTGCCCTGGATTCTTGGATTGGAGCTTCTCTAATAGCTTATTTTCCCTTCTAGTGGGTTTTACTTGGTGTGAATTGTTCTCCACTTCCATTTCTACCCCTGTAGTTTTTAAAAAGGACATAAAGCCAATGTATAAGAATATCTAAAGACATCAAAGACCTAAAGCTTCATGGCTATGTGTGGCATAGGAGGCAGAGGAGGGAAACGTGAGGTAATGAGGGTGGACTGTATTTACCTTACGTGCAGGCCATGTGGACAACAATAGAAACCATGTAGGGAGCACTTTTGGTCAAAAGAGAACATGGCCGCCTAATGGGAGGCCTTTGTTCTTCAAAAGGGTCTGCTTTCCCCCTTCACTTAATTCATGGCATCTAAGCTGCTCTTGAACTTGACAGACTGAGAAAGGGAGAAGAGAGGGGAGTCAGACACACAAAGAGAAGGAAAAGGGAAGGACTTGAAAGAGAATTCATTGGAAAAAAAATAGTTCTACTGCCAGTTTTGATGAAATTTTGGAATTTTAAAGAATTAGAAGATATAATTCAGTGTTAAATTTTCTGAGATTGTACCAAATAATAAAATAAGGTACAAAATGAATTATGTACTAAGGACTTGTTATAGATCATTTTTTTCTGCTACATCTATTTCTTGAAATTATACAAAGAACACATTGACTCAACAGTAACATGAAAGATAAGCATTCTACAAGCAAGACCAGTAATTAAATGATATCCCAGCTTAGGGGAATTTTACGTGAGTGATAAACAGCACTACAGAACACCACAAAACCACCAGTACCACCTATAGGATAAATAAAGATGTGCATTCTACAAGGTATTTCAAACCCTACAATTTTAAGACACAGTAACTAAATTGTGATCTTTTCACTCTGAAGTCAAGAATTTAAAACATTTTTAGGGTAGTAAACTACTTCAGATGGAGAATAGCAGCCTAGGAACCTCCAGCCAATTTTAAATATTAATTATATTTAAATATAAATAGCTATGTTCTATACTAATACAAACAGAAAAGGGCTGCTTCAAAACAATAAAAGACCTAACCTATAAAGTAAGTGACTGTCCAGATTTGTTTTCATCATAAAAGACACACTATAAAATAACAAAATAAGTCTGAAAGATATAAATCTACCCTACTGATATGAGAGCTGGTATTTATTTCTCCAGGTCATTCTCTTATGCATATCTGACATGTATAATTATATATTTTATACCAAAATAATAGCTTTTGTGGGCTTTTTTCTTATAATTTCATTTAATATATTTTATACCTTTTTATATCATTACACAACACCGTTTGTGTATCTTTCTTCACTGATATAAATACTACTGTAAACAAGTGACTAGAGATATAATTCATAAGTGAAAACAGCACATTTTTAAATTTAATATTATCAAATAGCTCTCTAAAGGTTGTGCCAATGTAACTTCCAAACACTATGTGAGAGTGTTTTTTCCCTTGATTTTTAGACAACAATCGTTTAAATATCGGACATGAGATATCATCCTAAAACATTTGCACATGTTTTCCTTCAAACTGAGAATGGCATACGTATTCCCAATATTTACTGAAGAAAAGATGTTGTAAAAGAAGTATTATTTTTGAACTACCTTTAAAGACAGCTGTTTTTATAGTAGTATCTTAATTTATATCATGGGCTGGGATTTAGCTCAGTTGGTAGAGTGCTGCGCTGCAGTCTCTGAGGTCCCGAGTTCAATTCCCAGCACCGCAAAAATGGGAGAAGGACCTGGCAATCCACTCCCAAGGCAATCCCGAAACAGTCCACCATTGAAAATCCTATGAGGGTCGCTATGAGTCGGATACCGACTTGACGGCACCTAACAACAACAACAACAACATCTTAATTTATGTTGTTGTTAGATGCCTGGGGGGGGCGCACAAGGTCGTCCATGTCCGACTCATAGCGACCTATGTACAATAGGGGAAACAGTATTGTTACTGCTTCTCTGTTATTCATAGGGGTTTCAATGGCTGATTATTCTTTGGGAGTGGGTTGCTAGGTCCTTCTCCCAAGCCTACAGCACCTGGTGTTCCCAGCCGATCTCCCATCCAAGTAATAACCAGGCCCGACCTTGCTTAGGAGATCTAATGGGATCGGATGCCAAAGTGGTGCCACTGCACACTTTCATCTAAATAGATCCTCTACTATTTCCTATAAAGCAATCATTTAACATCTATGCTTTCCATTTTCTCTAATATTCTTCTGCTTCAAACAGTGCTTTAATAAAAGTTTTTATTTCACTTCTTAGCAAATTTCTTGGAATTTGAAGCTAGTATATATTCTAAGCCCTATATATTTCCAACATTTTCAACTGAAAATCAATGTTAGGGCTCAAACAAAAGACATATTTCTAGAGGAGAGAATTATAGTAACCAAAATGAGACATGATTCCTCAGCAGTAGCTATTCTTGTACAAAACAATAAATGATTCCCTGCGGGAGATGGTCTACAGCTCACCTACCCAACTTAATAACAATCTTATCACCAAAAGTACCCTAAGCAATGGACAGTACCAAGAAGCAGCTCTGTTATAAATTTAGGAACAAAATTAAAGGTCCTAGGGAGACATTTACCACAAGCACATCCACACAGTGAAAAGTAACTGCCACATTCAGACAGGATTTTACTGTTTTATAAGTATCTCTCTCCTTAAAGCAACTCAAAATTATAGGTTCCTCAAAATAAAGATTTGTATAGTATAACCAGTGTACCCAGAATTTGGTACATCAGTAAATATTCATTCAGGTTTTTCAAAGGAAGAAAGTCATTGTAACTCTGTATTCCAAAGAGTTTTCCAACTACAACCTCCCCCTCCACACACAAACAAATTCTTTGCCTTTATTCACAGGTATTCATCCAGAGACCATCTTTCTTAACTTTTCTGTTGGCATAAGTGAGCTTATAGGGTATAAATACCAAAGAGCTGAAGTTTGAGACCTGACCTCTATCTAGCTGTAACTTATCAGATGCATGACTTCTCAGTCACTTAACATCAGTTATTCTTAACTTTGAATTCAAGGTTATTTTGGTGAACATTCTTGCCAATTATTCATATAAAAAGTTGTGCTGTTTCCACCATATATTCTCTTGTCTGAACAATTATCATTTCTGTATCAGTCGGGACCCTACTGATTTCAAAGGACACAAACCCTCAACACAAATTAAGCAAGAGAAAGGGGGGGATTGGGGGGAAGGAGAGAGAGTGCACGCGGGCAGGAGGGAGGGAGAGAGGGGCAGGCAGGCAGACAAAAAAATAAATAAATTTATGGGTCAAGTATCTGGAATAGGCAGAAGTAGAGATGAGCACATTTCAGACCTTCGAGCAGTGTGTTCAGGACATGTTATCATGCTCTCCCCATCCCTCACCCCGCTTCAGCTTTTCTCTCTGATTTTATTCTTAGGTTTCACATGGTGGCCAGATAACTGCAACCCCTCTCACCTTTCATTAGCCCCTAGGTTTAACCACAACAAGGATGCTTTCTCCTGTAACAAGTGCTGTGATTGGCTTCACATCAGAAATGTACTCACCCTGAACCAACCAAGTGATCCAAGAACACAATCTTAAAGCTGGAAGCAAGCTGCACCACTCATCAGGCATGGACTAAAAGTGGAGAGAGAGGAAATCCCTCCAAGCAAACCCACTGATGTTCTCTGTACCTCCTCTCACCCAAGGTAAATATCTGCATTTAGGCTCCTACCTCCACCAGCTAGCTCTCCAGTCCCAATTATATTCTTCTAAAACTTAGTCATCTCTTGAAACCCTCATCTTGATGTCTGACCAATCACCCACACTCTTCACTAGTAAGAAACTGCTTTACCTTCCTCATCTCCTAAATCCAGTCAGTCATCAGTTCCCAAAGACTGCACCTTCTTGCTTTTGTTTTCCACTCCTCTTCCTCCCCAACTTTGACTTCCTTAGTTTAGGCCGCTGCATTTGGCAGGGGGTGTGGAGGGTGATCAAATCCAGGGCCCTTCTACATTAAGAAGGAAGCAAGTACTCTACCCCCTGACCTTCTGCGTCACTCTTGCCTGGGTCACATCTTTCAGCCATCGCCCTGCCTTCAGCCTCAGACCACTCCAATACATGCTCAGTTTTGTCACCTGCTGTCTTCCTGAAGTTCAAGTCTACCTATTCTCCTCCTCTGTGAATTCATGTCTCTTTGCCTTCTGCAGCATTAAATCATCTTATTTCTAACCATCCTCACCTTGTAGTTTAATTTAATCATGCCAACTTACCTGTAATTTCCAAAATTCAGTGAACTGTTTCATGCCTCTATCCCATTGCTCACACTGCTGTCTAGACTGGAATTTAATTGCGATAATCTCTGGATTCAAGGGATTCCCCTACTCTTAAACACCTGGGAGAACAAAGATGAGCAAGGATGTTTCTACTCCTATGAAATCTTTCCTGAGATAACCAGAACTTTCTTTGTATTCTTTTTCATATCAATACAGTAGTCTTTACTTGTGGGCTGGGGTTTAGCTCAGTGGGTAGAGTGCTGCCCCACACGTTCTGAGCACCAGGATTCAATCTCCCACATTGCAAAAATGGGAGAAGGACATGGCAGTCCATTCCTGAAACAATCAGCCATCAAAAACCCCTATGAGGCTTGCCATGAGTCAGACGTGACTGCACCTAACAACAACAAAGCCCCATTTGCTAGCATAGGATTTGTTCCAAGATGACCAGGGGATGCCTAAAAGACAGAACCAATCCTATACCTGCTATATTTTATACTATACATACCTATGAAAAAGTGTAATTTATAAATTAGGCATAATCAGATATTAACGACTAATGGTTAAAGAGGCATTATAATATAGTATAACAAAATTTAAGTGAACGTCATATCTCAAAATATCTTTATTATAGTATAGATCTGAGCAACTGCAAAAAAGCATTTTTTTTTCTTTCCTTAAGTCAGTAACTTTTACCTTTTCACTTAAAGAAAGCACTGTGTGGTTTTCTTTGGCATATGTGAGTTGCCAGCATCACCACTCTTGCACCTTAGGGCCATTATCAGGTAAAATAAGGATTACCTGAACACAGCACTGTGATGACACAGAGTCAATCTAATCACCAACACAGCTGCTGACAGTGTGTGGGCAATGTGCACAGTATGGACAGGCTGTACAAAGTGACCACTCACATCCTCAGCAGGACAGAGCCAGGCAGCACAGGATCTCACCATGCTACTCATAATGAGATGCAATGTAAAATTATGATTTCTAGATTTTCCCATTCTGTATTTCCAGACTCAGGTCAATTACAGGCAACGGAAATGAAGAAATGCAAACCCTGAACGAGAGAGGACAATTATGCAGTGGTCTCCCACAGCATCCCTCACATTTTATTGTGTTTACTTATTTACAGATACATCTTGTTCCTATGGTTCTCAAACAAAAATACATTAAAAGTATCTGAAGCTAGACTTTGTGGCACATGCTTCTAATCCCAGCTACTTAAGAAGTTGTGGCAGAAGGATCATAGATTATATAGGTCAGAGGCAGCCTGGGCAACTTAACAACACTCTGTATCAAATAAAAGCAAAACAAACAAACAAAAAATTTTAAAGGGGGCTGGGGTGCAGTTCAATGGTGAAGTGCTTGCACAGCATGCATGAGGCCCTGGGTTCAAATCCTCAGTGCTGCGCCCCCCCCCCCAAAAAGTTCATTTTAAAAGATCTATAAAAATACAGATGACTAACTTCACACCACACCAAATACAACAAACCAAAATCTCCTAGATTAGCAAGGTACATTATGAAAAAACTTCAAGGTAATTTATGTTACCTAACTCACTCTCTTTAGGTACAATAACAATGACCCAATCACAATCTTCTTAAAGGCAAATGAATAACAGTTATAACACACTGTTATTAATTATGTTGTTGCTAGGTGCCGTCGAATCGGTATCCGACTCTTAGCGACCCTCTGTACAACAGGGGAAACACTACTGTCAGGGCTTCTCTGCTGTTCATAGGGTTTTCAATGGCAGATTGATTTTTGGGAGGGTGTTGCCAGCTCCCTCTCCCAAGCCTACAGCTTCTGGTGTTCCCAGGCAGTCTCCCATCCAGGTACTAACCAGGCCCAACCCTGCTTAGCCTCTGAGATCTGACGGGATCGGATGCCACAGGGCTACAGCTGCAGGCTCGTTACTAATTATAGTCACACACAAAAAATCATCCAATGGTAGAAAATGTCCCATAACATAGTTCCTGGGCATTCTAACTAAATAATGCTTTTTATTCACTGGGTGAAGAATTAAGGGACAGAAGAGATAAAAAGATTATCTGAATCACCATTTACTCTAATAGCCAAGAAATGAACTTTATCCTATATATTCCAGTGCTAAAATCAGAGATAATAAGTGTTCCTGATTTTAGCTTCAAGATCTTCCATGGTGAAGAGTCAGACTGAATGGTACCTGCTGCTTTTTATCAATGCATAAAATACTGCCTTCTGCATAAACTTTCCATGTGGCAAAAGTCAATATATGTGTGAAACACAACTACAGTATGAATTAAACTTAGGTAATACATGAAGAAACAGAATTATTCCTACATCAAAATTCAATTTAAAGTTTCGCATGGTAGTACTGGCCTTTGATTCCAGCACTTAAGAGGCTGAAGCAAGAAAATAGAGGTCAAGGTCAGCCTGGGCTACATAGTAAGTTCCAGGCTAGCCTGGACTATACAGAGAGAGCCTGTTTCAAAAATAAAAACAAATCAACTTAATAAATACTTTCTGTCCACCATTAGTAGGAAAAACTAGTTTTGTTGAACTAGTAAGGTAAACTAGTAAGGTGAATGAGAGGCACAGTGGCCGCTGCCATGCACTGAGAAACTCAATGCAGTAAAATGCAATGCGAGCAGGGCTCAAACTCACATTAAACAGAACTGGGACTACCAAATGTTGGTCTGTATTCCATCACAATCTTTAAATTAGATTAATATTACTTTATAAAAGGAAAGTTTAGAGCAATACTAAGGCATTTTCCTGGTTTGAAAGAGCACTATCAAAAGTTTTCCTCTTCAAAAACTGAATAACACGTGAACAAGCTTTGAAAAATTGAAGTGTTATTTAAGCAATTTAATATACCACATTATATAGCAATCAGAAATATTTTGTCCAAGAACCCAAGCAAGCCAGAAGAAATTCTATAGTCTAGTCAAAAACGAAACTAACAAAAACGAAACTTCTTAGATGCAGAATGCTCTTGACGTTACCTTATTTCCCTAGTTGCATCAGAAAAGCAAGGAGCAAGATTTAAAAAAAGTTTGAAGTATCACAGCAAAGACAAAAACTTTCCCTCAGCCAATATTTCCTATTTTTTACACACTGAAGTAGGCAAAGGTAGCACCAAGTTAAGAGGAAAAGAAAAAACTTTTTTTTTTTTTTTTTTTTTTCAGTACTGGGGATTGAACCCAGGGCCTTGCACTGTGCTGGACCACTGTGCTGGACCACTGAGCTGCACCCCAGCCCATTTTTTTACTTTTTGAGGCAGGGTCTCACTAAATTATGCAGACTACCTGTGGTCTCGAACTTGCGATCCTCCTGTCTCCACCTCCCAAGCCATTGGGCTTACAGGCGTGTGCCACTGCGCCCAGCTGAGAAAAAGAAAAACTTTAAGATGAACTTTATGTCTTTAAATTAAAAAATTCTTAACTAACTATAGTCCAAGTTACACTCTGGAAAAAAATAAAACTAGAAAAGGATCAAACAGGAGAGCAGAAAAAATACTAGTACTCTGTTCTACAAGAAAGTTATATAATAAATAATTATAGAAATCACAGAAGCTGAAAGTTTTGTTTCTGACTCTCAAGTATAAACTCTTGAACTAATGAGAAATAATAATTCAAACCATTAAATTTAAGAACCATAAGCTTTTCCTTGAAATGAAACTCTTGTCCTCCTAACTTGTGCTATGATGATCACGTTTGTTCAAGTTTCAGAAGTATTTCATTAGTAAAATCATCACTAAGTGTCCTTTGGGCCACCCCACCCCCTGCCCTTTTCCCCTACCTGACACATGGAGGGTTGAACCCAGGGCCTTGCATATACTTTGCAAGTGCTCTACCACTGGGGTGCACCCACAGCCAATTTTTTGAGTCAGGACCTCGCTAAATTATGCTGGCTGCCTCTGGCCTCAAACTCACAATTCTCCTGTCTTGGCCTCCCAAGTTGCTGCTATTATAGGTGTGCACCATTGTGCCCAGAATTGGGCCATCTCATCCTAAAATATGCATCATAATGAACACTGTACTGTAATAAAACAAGGCCATTTTTTAAAACCCAAAGACCTGATTAGATTATGTAAACGTAAACTAAATACACACATCAATCAGTTAATACTCAAACCTTCTGGCAAAATGCCAGTCAGTACAGTTTTGGGCATACAAATATCAGAAATGCCATCCTAGAGGAACACATGTCTTTTTATAGTGTCATCATATATCTGATCAAAAGTTATAAACTACTTATCCATGTTAACTTGACTGCTATGAGCAACAAACTATCAAATTCAGTTACATTTTAAAAGAATTTTTAAAAGCTTTTCAAATAACCAGAACTACTTTGATCCATTTTGCTACTTGTGGTGCAGTTACAAAGATTCGTTAGTTTGGAGTTTGCAACAAAGTAAAAAAAAACACAAAATAAAAAACTGTAACTTAACTACATAACTACAGTATGCAGAACACAGGAATTTTGTGTTCTGGAATGATCAACAATGGAGTTTAATACAGTGCTAGTTCTTCTTTACAGTAATAAAAAGCAATAAACATTAAAGACAGACCTTGGAGGCATAGATCCCCTACAAAACTTCATACTCATGATTTCCCCATGAATTTCCTCAACAGGGAAAGCTGTAGGAAGAAGAATCTGGGTAGCACTTTGGAAAATGCACTTGAATTTTTCAAATAAGTCTCTTATTGGTGACTGCATTCTTGTAGCTACATCCTACAAAGAAATTATAAACATCTGCACTTCTCTTTTCCAAAGATGTAACACATAAAACTCGGGCTTTTGGTTTTAAAATACCCTCTCTACACATCTGTTCAACTAATCTTAATAGCAAACAGAATGACCTTCATTTGTAGACTCTTTTAAAGGGATTCTGTTATTAAGATAAAAGGTAAGAAAACACAGTTTAAGACATGGAGAAAACTGCCAGGCTTCAGAAAAGAAATACATTTGATTTAAATAGCTGAGATATCAAGAACAAACAGGAAAAACAGATAATTGATTTATGACATTACCCACTGTGATACCTATAACACCATCTATTCGGTAATGACAAAAAATGATGGTGTTTTCACTCACTTTGCAAAACCTAGTATGTCAAGCAAGAAACATAAACACACCCTACAGTCAGACCAAGCAGCTCAGGCTGTCAGAGCAAGAGAGATTCCAAGGCTACTTTCCTAGTACTCAATAAAGACCAAGGAAGAAAATCAAAGTAAGAATTTCCTAGTAATATATTAAAACTGCCTCTCCAAATTCAAAGTCGAGTATATTTCTCTCCATACTCAGCAAAATACATACATGAATCTGATAAATATTAGACCCAATTTTTTATGGTACAAATGAACAGAAGATTAGATTTAAGGCTAAAAACCTCACGTCCTTGCTCATATAAGGTTTTTTTATATCTTACACCACAGAGACACACAAAAAGCCCCATTCTAGCTGCTGTTGCTGCGTGTGCCTAGGGCTGGCAGCCCCGCGAGTTCTCTAATCTTACTGTTACTCAGTCCACTCTACCAGTGATAAAGATCATAAGTAGGCAACAAAATACTCAAATGAGGCCTTCCTGGGCCCTAGGCTGCAGCACCACAGGAGCAGAATTCAGGAGGAAAGCCCCCAGGGCCCTTCTGAGGAGAGTGGAGAGTGCTACTTAGCCAGTCACTAGGTGTCACGGGCAGGGGAGATGCTCCTCCATGAAGAGACTGAGGATAGCTCTGGGAAGGCCCACAGCAGCTGTGGGCAGGGTTATTTAAGGGTTGGGTTATTTGAAGTGGTTATGGCTGACTTAAGGTCTCCTGAAGCCACCAGAGGGTATCTAGAGCTGTGGTGACTGAAACAGAGTCTCCCCAAGCAAAGCTGTGGTAGGAGCTCCAGCCACAAAACTTGTGGGGTTTATGCAACTGGAACAAAGTCTCTTCTCCACAGCTGGTCTGAAGTCCCCTCCGGTACCTGGTGGCTGGACTGGAGTCTCCTAGAGCAGTGATGATGAGGTGTTTAGAGCAGTTGAAGCAGTTGTGGTTGTCATGTGGGGAACAGCAGCAGGAAGGGCTACTTGACTGACAGCTCCTATGGTACCCACAGAAATGACAGGACTTAAGTTGGGTTGCCACCATGTCCAGAAGGATCTTCAAGAGTGACAGCAAAATCTTTCAGAGTCCCACAAGACTCTAGAACATCAAAGATAACACAAGCTCTGGCCTCAATCCCTCCTTGGCCTGGGGAAGTTGCTGGGTTCTGCTCTTAGGCAGATGCTATTGTGGCAGGCATGAGAAAGAGCCTGACAGTTGTCAATCAAGCAGCTAAACTGCCTATACCTGACAGCTTTTTTTAAATGGGTGCTTGCTATCAAAATCTAACATGAAATTAACATTCTTTTTCAGTAGATTTTCATCTAATACTTAATCCCCAGCCAAATACCCATACAAAGGTAATACATGTCCCCTTAGAGAAGGCTGGATCTTTCTAATCTGTCTCTATTAGGTTACAAAGGCTGTGATTTCCACCTTGTTAATTCTCCCTTCTTGCTAGCAGTGTCTCTGGCTCTACTCACATGCTTGCTCTGCTGAAGCAAGCTGGAGAAGACACATGACAAGAAACTGAGGGCAGGTTCTGTCCAAACACCAGGAAGGAACTGAGGCCCTCAGTCCCATAACCAGTAAGGAACTGAATCCAGCCAACAACCATATTAGCAAGCTTAGAAGCAGATCTTTCCCAGCTGATTCTGGAGGTAAGCCTGCAGCATTCTTCACATCACAAGGAACCAACCAAGATATTCATCAACAGAAGAATGAACATGAAAACTGTGGTACTTATACACAATGGAATACTACACAGCAATAAAAAGGAATGAAATAATGTTATTTGCAGCAAAATGGATGGAACTTGAGAATATCATCTTAAGCAAATAAACCCAGACCCAAAAAGAGAAATACTGTATGTTCTCACTCACATGTGGGTGCTAAATCTTACTTAAAAAAAAAAAAAAAACTATACATATGTGTGTATGTGCATACACACACACACACACAGACACACACACACGAACCATAAGACAGCTAAAAAGGGAAAATATAAGCAGAGAAGAAAGAAGTGGCAGGGGACTTGGTGTGGAGAGCAAAGGTTGTGGAAGGCAGGAAGGGGAAGGGAAATAATGTAAAGGGATTAAGGGGGAGAGGATAATCTCAAATGATGCAACTTTACAAATACATGAGGGAAAATGGAGGAATATTCATAATTGCATACAAGTTTTACTACATATTAATCAAAGGGTTCCATAAATTATGTAAGTTAATGAAAGTGTAACCAAAAGCAAAGTAATAGTTGCTGAATGGAAATAGCAAAAGCCTTATTACTCTGTACCCCACTAATACTTATCAACAATGGAAACAAACAAACAAACAAAAAAAACCTTAGAATCAATATCCTTAAATTATTTCACATGAACTCCCCACCACTTTCTAGTTATGTTAACTTTTGGAAAATTACATAACTTCCTTGTGCCTGTTTCTATATCTACATAATCAACAAACAAAACAATACATAAACAACAATGCCTACCTCACAGGATGGATATGAGCATTAAAAAATTCATGTAAAACACTCAGCACAGTGGATGGCATACGATAAGGGCTCAATAGCTGTCAATTATTATGGCTATCATTGATTTTTTTTTTTTTTTTCAGTGCTGAGGATTGAACCCAGGGCCTTGGGCACACTAGGAAAGCACTCAACCACTGAGCTACACCCCAGGCCCATGCCTAGTATTATTAAACAAGCAAATACATAGGGTAAAGACAAACAAGATAATTTGTTATTTTCTATTGCCCAGAACCATTCCACCTTAAGATAATACTGCCAACTGAAGTTGCATGTTGACTAAATTTTCAGTTCAGGCAACAAACCTTGCTGTCAACTCATTTATCCACAGCAAGGTTTTCTTTCAAATTCTTACAACAGCATACCTTCACCTGTTCAAGTAACTTTTTGCTGACTTTGTTTATAGCCCAGCAGTAGCTAGAACCAAAATTTCTGATTCCTTCATTTTTAAACAAAATCTCTAGCTATTTATATACACACACACACACACACACACACACACAACACACACACACACACACACACACACACAGATTCTGCAGATTATTTGGAGTTGTGTGTGTAATTAGACAAATGAGTACTAACCCAAGATGGTTCTGTTTGGTTACTGTTTCACAATGGCCAGGGAGAGACAGATGAATGAAGCAAGACAGGAGGAGAGCTGGAAAACTGCTATCTCCTTGGTGAGCACTTTTGGGGACAATTTCATTGTAGGACAAGGAGTCTCCAAGGCAAAAGTTCTAGAAGTCAGATATCCCCATAGAAATAATGGTGGAAAACTCTAGGGAAGGGCTGCAAACCACAGCAAAATGGGAACTTCACTAGTACACCAGAAACATTCATTAAAGATGTTTGTACAGAAACACAAGGAAAAGTAAGAACAACAGGAAACTTTCAGTTATCTAGCTAGGAAACAAAGACCTTGTACAAAATTAACAATTACTCCACAAGCTCAGATAAGGTATAAGTTCATAGTCGCTTATTTATTGTCCTGCACATTAAAATAGAAATAGCAGGAATCCCTATTCCACTTAATATTTCATGATTTTAAATATTGCTTAAGTAATAAAATTACCCACAAGTATATCAAAACACTCAATTTCCTCTAAATTATAGCCAGTAGTCCTTCCAGTTCTATTCTTCCCCCTAATATCTTAATTTCTCCACTGTTTCAGCAAAACAGACATTTCCCAACTTCTTCATCCTTTTGCTTTGCATCTGACCTAAAGAAGGCTATCTTCACAGCAGAGGCTCTTAATCAAAGTTCATATGTTCACAGCCTTCATTCTAAGCAAAATGCCTATGCATTACACTTTGGCCATTTTTCTGTGGGAGTGTTTACAATATATTACTGAAGTCTAAGAGTACTTATATATTAAGATAAATCAATCCTTTATATTTCACACAGATTCATATTTTTCTACCATACGTTAATTTTATTTATAGAGTCTTAGCTGGTAGAATCTTAAATATTTTAGACCAGGGCTTCAAACCCCCCAAAAAAATTGGGTTTAGGTACAAGTGCAGATTCAACATGCTAAAATGTTGAGTTTGGTTCAGATTTGGGTTTAAAATTTTAATCCTGCCAGGCACGGAGGTACACATCTGTTATCCCAGGGAGGTGGAGCAGGAGGATCACAAGTTCAAGGTCAGCCTGGGCTACATTCAGGGCATAAATTTATTGGTTCATTCATGTGTCTGTGATCAGCTGAATGCTGGGTAGACTCTGATAACTGTTTTTAGACTTGTTCAGTGTCTGGGATCAATATCAGCTGGCTAAAGATAGTTTGGGCTCTTACTCATGTAGTCTCTCACCCTCCAGCAAGCTAGCTTGGTCTTGTTCTCCTATCAAGGCACAGGTCCAGAAGGGCAAAAGTGGGAGGTCTGGCCCAGAACAGCACAGGGTTACTTGCCCTGTGTTCTAATGGCCCAAGTAGGTCACATGGTTGGCCCAAATTTCCAAAGAAAGGAGAGGGGAGAGGGGAAGGAAGGAAACAGAGAAAAGGAGGGAGGGAGGGACGGAAGACAGGGGCACCACCTCCCAAAGGGAGGAGCTGCAAAGTTGCATGCTAAGTGCTGTGGATGAACAGAGGTGACAAATTTGAGTCACTTTTTCTTAATAATGTATCACCTTTTACTGCATATGCATACAACAGAGTTTCCATTTTAATCATCTTAAAGTCCATAGCCCAGTGGTACTCAACACATTCATAATGTTTGTGATCATCACCACCATCCATCTACATAACTTTTTATGTTGTAAAACTGAAATTGGCCAGGTATGGTGGCTCATGTCTGTCATCCCAGCAACTCAAGAGGTGGAGGCAGGAGGATTAAAGTTCAAGACCAGAGGCAGCCTGCATAACTTAGTGAGACCCTGTCTCAAGAAAACAAATTAAAAAGGGGCTAGCGGTGCAGCCCAGTAGTAGAGCACTTGTGTAGAATGTGAGGTCCTGGATTCAGCCCCCAAGTTCTGCCAAAACAAAAAATCTATGTGTAGATAAATAAAACTTTCAATTTGTCTTTTTCAATTTTTAAACAGCTGACAAAAAAAAAAAAAGAAAAAAGAAAAAGAAAGAAAGAGAGGAAGGAAAGAAAGAAAAGAAAAGAAAACAAAACAAAACAAAACAAAACTCACAGCAACATTAAAAGCTGAACACAGACTCAGTTTTCCCTGGGTTTAGGTTCAGAAAAAGTACTTTTAAATGCTTGAGCCAGAATGGGTTCAGGGTTAGAGTTCAGATTCAATCTGAAACCCCACTATCTGCACACAGGATTTAAACCTAAACCCAAACTCTCTGAATTTTAACATATTTGACTTGTATCAGAACCCAATTTTAGCTGGATTTAAAGCCTGGTTTTAGATAGTTAAATCTTTTCCTCTTATGGCATCTGGATTGGTGTCATATCAAAAAGCTTTTCCCAAAACTAAATAAAAATTATTCCTTCTCTGTTTTCACTCTCTGTTTTCCTTTGAACATTCAAATCTTTAATTTCTCCACAATCAATTTTTGTGAATGGTGTATGACCCCGACGTACAAATTTTTTTTTCCCAAGTGGGGAATCAACTGTCCCTATGTAACCTGTTCCTTCAACTAAAGTCAATTTCAATCATTCCAAGCTTCTAAATTCTGACGGGAAACTTTCATGTCTGCATTAAAGTAATCAGTTTTCAAAGAATACTGTTGTCTAAGTGGCTATGTATTTTGCTTCTAGCATTCCCAGCACCTGCTAGAATGAAAATAAAAGAGAAGATGGAAGTGGGAATATCAAATTTGACCACAATGCCAAAGCATAACCTTTAAGCCACCACAGCAGTGTTTGTACAACTATAAAGTTACACTTGGATTGTTGCCTATGGATAGCATGTTTAGGTATGTTCTTCTACTCCAGGTAAAACAGCAAAACTATACAAGATGAGTATCATATTATGTGTAACTGTGAGTTAACTACATTTTCACAGTACAGCAAAAGGAACATGAGAGAGAAGATTCACAAATAATCCCAATATCTAATAACCTTAATTAAGGACTGGGGGGTTGAACCCAGGGCCTTAAGCACACTATGCAAGAACTCTACCACTGAGTTATACCCACAGTGCCCCCTCCATTTTTAAATTTTGAGACAAGTCTCACAAAGTTGTTCAGCCTGCCGCTGGCCTCAAACTCTCCATCCTCCTGTCTCTGCTTCCCAAATCACTGGGATTATAGGTGTGTGCCAAAGCACCTAACTTAAGT
Organism: Pedetes capensis; assembly: GCA_007922755.1. Classification (NCBI taxonomy): domain Eukaryota; kingdom Metazoa; phylum Chordata; class Mammalia; order Rodentia; family Pedetidae; genus Pedetes; species Pedetes capensis. Next base: position 28,921 of record VMDO01006060.1, on the reverse strand, counting down.
CAACCATTTAACCTAGTGCTCCTTTTTTTGTCAGCATAAACAGAATGCTTTTACAGAAGAGTGTGCCTGGATTAAAAGTAACAAAAGGAAGCCTAGAGAACAGTTTTCAGGATGTGCCCAGCACTGTTTGGGGCAAAGTATACTTTAGCCGGGGCTGGGATTTAGCTTAGTTGGTAGAGCGCTGCACTGCAGTCTCTGAGGTCCTGAGTTCAATTCCCAGCACCACAAAAATGGGAAAAGGACCTGGCAATCCACTCCTAAGGCAATCCCCAAACAGTCCGCCATTGAAAACCCTATGAGGGTCGCTATGAGTCGGATACCGACTCGATGGCACCTAACAACAACAACATACTTTAGACAGCTCAGAACGTATAACCTCAACATTAGCATAATTAATTTCCCTGGCCTTAACCATGAGAGCCACTAAACAACTCTTCTGACTAGGATTTAGCTTCTTCTAAAGCAAGATAATGTACTGCTAAATGACCAAGAATTTTAGTCGACTTCACAATTATATTTTTCATAAGTTAATAGGTTAACACAAACAGCCATTGTTTCTACTTCTGTCTACTAGATATTTGGTTAGCAAGAGTCAGTTCCCTTGAACTTGATTACCTCCAACCATGCTAATGAAATTGAGTTTCCGAGAACCAGGCCTGCCAATGAGCCTGTCAAGGTAGTATTACTCTTTTAGATGCTACCTGCATGGCTAACTAGTTTCCATAAACAACATGATCATCTTATCTCTACCTTCAATGATAAGCACCAACAAATACAATTTCAAACCCAGTGCAACTCATATTTACTCTGAAACACTTCTTGATAGTCTACACTGTGCCAGGAGTCCTGAACTAACTTTAAACAGAACAGATATTTATGGAAGATGCCTAAAGAATATGCAGTATCTCCATCCTAATTATCCCACAATCTTTTCTTCTTTAAGTCTGACTGTTTCTATAGTCCTTACTCAGTATTCCCAACAACACCGCTTTACAGCAGGTGCTCTGGTATGAGGTCTGGCCTGGAGAGGGTGTGATGAAGCTGGTTAGTGCATGCACAGCGAGACTGCTGTTGAGGTTACTATTTATGCCATTCCATACGGTCCTGTTTATAGAATTTCATTCTGATTTTAGTGTCAGGAATTGTGCCTTTTGTGAAAACAAAAGTTTGTTTGCTTTCAAGTTTTATGGACATAAAGCGACCAGACTTTCTTTTTTGCATCATCTTCTACAAAACATAGAGAAATATTTGTGCCCCACTAGAAGTAAATATTACATTTTTATATTAGGTCTTTTATATTTTTATTTTGCATTTCTTGCTGAAGTTTATGAATCACTATTACAAAAAAACCTTAAATTTTTAGGAGGCAGACAAAATGGAAAAATAAATAGATAATTTTTACATTAATGCACCTTACAGAGTTTTTTTAACTCTGGGAAATCAAAGGAAAGGAAGGAGTTCCAGAATATAGTATGTAGTTGACAAAAACCAGTCAACTTTCATCTAGCTGGACAATTAGGGAAAGGGGATTTAAGGCAGCAGAAATGAAAGATCAAAGAATGCTCCAAATAACTTTTAATTTACCGAAATTAGACAAACGGAAGTGTAAAATGACTGTGTAAATTAGCCAATCTTACTATATTAAAATTACATACACTGCTTATAAACATTTATTATGCCACATGTATCACTCAAAATGACAAAAGTAACATGTTGACAGTTGATAAAGAAAACACAAAAATTACTTGATAAAGACAGCCAAAATGGTATTTTTCTTAGCTGAGCTAACCCTCAGCATCAAATATTAGGAAAAAGAATCTATGGATGCAACAATCTTAGACTATGGACCTGCCAGCTTTCTAGGCAGGCACTTAAGAGCTTCACGATATGTATGATCATATTCTTGTTGCAAAGTCGCTCTCTCAAGGTCACTGTCATCTTTCCTCATCACCAAGGGAATTTTCAATGCTGTTAGAATTGTAAGTCAACCAGGGCTCACAGACACCACTGCTTAGCCACCTCTACTCAGAAGTTAAACACCTTCCTCTTTATTCTCAGCTTTCTTGGATTTGTTGCTTCCTATATTCCAGAGAGGGCTTGGATTTAGCCCAGTTGGTAGAGCGCTGTGCTACAGTCTGTGAGGTCCCAAGTTCAATTCCCAGCACCACAAAAATGGGAGAAGGACCTGGCAATCCACTCCCAAGGCAATCCCGAAACAATCAGCCATTGAAAACCCTATGAGGGTCGCTATGAGTCAGATACCGACTCGACAGCACCTAACAACAACAACATATTCCAGAGAACCCCAAGTGTGCTAGCAGGTTAGACTCCAGTTTGGTCTAGCACTGAAAGATTTTAGGATAAGCCACGTCAGTTCCATAGGGAAAAATTGAGAAGAAATTGGCAAAAACTCCCAAACTGGGAAAACGGCTTTTGAATATGGTTTGTAAATTGGAAATCTAGGGAAAATGAAAGTAACTTGGTTGCACGTTTGTACAAAACCCTTCCTGATTGGACAATTGGAATGAAAACTGATTGGGTCAGGCCATTCCGTGGGCGAACTACTTAAGGAGCTGTGCTGCGGCAGCTCGATCCTTTTTTTGCCTTCCCCGTTCCTGCCCGGCCCACCGATGAGGAAACGCCTCTCCCACTGCTCTCCCCCGGAACTTCGGTGAGGAAAGAATGCTCTCCCATTGCAATCATCAATAAGAAAAGAACCTACTCTCCGTCTGATCACCGATGAAGCAATAGTTGTCTCCGACGACTGAGACAACCAACACAGGTGTTTGCCCCTGGAAGGCAAAAGTGCCTGAGGCTTTTCCTTTCTCCCGTCTCCGCCGGGGTCCTGAGGGCCGCAGGAGTCTGCGCCTCTCACCTGAGGGTCCCAAGTGAACTGTGTTTAGTATCTGTGTGCACGGCGGCACCACCCGTCCGAACCTCCAGGCTGGACTGGGAGGCGCATGCCCCACATAGAGTTGGCGCCCAACGTGGGGCCCAACAAGTTCCAAGTACTCAGGACTAGACTGTCAAAACTGCATTATCTTCCCACTCCTCCTTTAACCCTCCCTCCCAAATCTTTGAATAAAAACTTCAGAACAAGCCGGCATGGTGGCGTACGCCTGTAATCCCAGTGGCTTGGGAGGCGAAGGCAAGAGGATTGCAAGTTTGAGACCAGAGGCAGTCTGCATAACTTAGCAAGACCCTGTCTCAAAAAGTAAAAAATGGGCTGGGGGTGCAGCTCAGTGGTCCAGCACTTGCAGAGCATGCACGTGTGAGGCCCTGGGTCCAATCCCCCGCACTGGGAAAAAACAAAAAAACAAAACAAAACAAAACAACACTTCAGAACAGAAGGAGAAAATATGTTTCCTATAGCCCTCCTCTGCTAAAAGAAACATTTTCTGTACAAGGGTATGGTATGGCTCTCCAAGACCATACTGCCACCACTGACCCATCCCTGCCAAGACTCTGCAACCAGCCCCTTTCTGAATAAAAGGCTAATGGATTGCAAGAAAAGCATCTGACCACAAAGGATGACCCAAGCTCTACTCTAGAATCTAATCTGCTTCTTGAAAGAGATATAAGAATTAGAGTGGAGGAAGAAATATTCATAGAAAGCAAATATTTCAAAAGTCCAATTTTCAGGACAATTAAAAGTATTCTGAAAGGATGAAAGCCAGTGCAATACAATACAAAAATTAAATCACTGTTTTACATTTGAAAAATGTATATGAAAAATAAATTTTAATGTCTAACTTACAGTAAAAACATGAAAAATAAAGCAATGAGATGTTGTTTACCAATTAACCTAGGAAAAAAAAACAAAAAGACAATAAGCAATAGTGTTGGGGAGAATGTGGAGAAAATGACACTATTAAATCTACAGACAAATATATAGTTTGGCGTCACTCTCAAAGGCCTGAGAGAGCATTTTCAAATGTGTATTATTCTGTTAAACAAAGTTTATGAGGGGTCATTGTTTTGGCCTCACCTCCTGAGCTAGTCTCCTGCAGACCAGACAAATCATAATGAAGTCACTTATGCGAAGAGCCACTTACTCAAACTGAACTTTGAAACAGGCCAGTTTTCCACAAATCAGGAGATACACAGCCACCAATCAGAAGGGACCTAGTTTATCTAAGACAACATGAAAAGAAAGTCCCCTATTTTAACTTTATGAGGAAAATAACTTTGGACTGACCAATCTGCTTTTTGTTCCCTGTTTCTGCTTTCTTAAGCCTTTTCTGCCTAAAAAGCCAACCTCCTCTGCTCAGCTCACTTGAAAACTCATTCTATTTTACAGAACAAGATGATGATGATTCTTAAACTGCAAATAAAAGCCAATTCGATATTTAAGCCAAATTTGTCGTAATTTTGTCTTCTGGCAATTCTTCTTAAGTTCCATTCCTGAGAACTTGCCTTTAACAAAATGAAACACTGTACATGAATGTTTAAAATACAACAATGGGGAAAAAAACCTAACATACATTAAAAAGAGGTCAAGTAAACAGACTGGCAGACTGTGCGACTATTAGAAAGGATGAGATAAAAAAGTGGAAGGTATTTTTGAAAAGCTGCTCAGTAAAAAACGGCAGGTAAGTTTCTGAAGAACTGAAACCTGCAAACGTGTCAATACTCTCCACATTCCTATCACGAGAAAAGGTGAAAAATCTCCCCTCTCACTTTGCTGGGCTGTAGGGCGCTGCTTAGAGAGGCAGTTCACTCCAGGGCCTATCTAGGCCCACTTGGAGGTCTGAAGCTCATTCTTGGATGGTAATCTTTGCCCTACATCTGGCAACTCCTGGGTGTGGAGCTCCCAAAGATGGCGCTGGCATCCAACTCCTCTCTTCAGACCCCTCAACATCTGATTGGCTGTCTCCAAACCACCCAACGGCTCCTGATTAGACCGTTCAGGAACCACCCCCATTGGTCCTTTTTACAAACCCAAATTTGCATATCTTCCCTGATTGGTCAAGGCCTACATGGAATGGCAATCTCTGATTGGCCCCTGGCTAGCCCCTGAAGGGGATATAAGGGCAGTGCACAGAACAGTAGGGGTCCATTCCACTGACCGGGACCCATGAAGCAATAAAGAGCTGTATTGAGCTGACCACTTGGAGTCAGTGTCTTCACTGGAAGAAAGAAGCAAGGAGCCACCATGGGCATAATCTCTGAACTGTCCCCAGGGATTGGCAGAGTAGCAGTGGGCATAGGCCTCCTTTCCAGTTCTCCAGAGCTCAGCTCCCCTCACCAGATGGCGGGTCTTCAGCGGCTGGTTCCCACTCACGGTCAGAGTGAGTCCAGTGGCAGGGCAACGCCCCACACTGGGCCTTTTTGATTAACCAATGATTAAGAGGCACCCTTGATCAGCTATGGGCCACTCTGAGCAATAATTCAATATTAACGTATTTGTCATTTGTGCCATCAGAAGGCATTCCACTAAATAAAAGCTCAGAAATCTTTAAAAGAAAGAAAAAAAAAAGCAGGGAGTGAGGGAGGGAAGAAGCAAGAAAAAGAAAAATTAGCCTTAAACTTACTGAGAGGTTATACTTTGTTGTTCTTGTTAGGTGCCATCAAGTCAAGTCTGACTCATAGTAACCCTATGTAAAATAGAACGAACCACTCGTTTGACACTGTGCCATGCCCAGCACTATGTGAGTGCTTCTCTGCTATGCGTAGGGTTTTCGATGGCTGATTGGGGATTGTTTCAGGAGTGGGCTGCCAGGAAGCAAACAAAAAAATACTTTTTAAAACAGAGTGAATCCAAAGAACAGGGAGCCATGCAAATCAAACACAGGCAGCCATGAAAAACAAACAGAAAAGGCAAGTCATATAATAGGATATACATTATGATTCCTTTTAACAAAATTATGTACACAAACATAAAGGGGCACACACATCTACATGCAAGGGGAGATATGTACACACATTTTACACCAGTAGGTATGTCTGCCCATGCGTAGGAAAATCTTCCAGGAAATGAATTAACAGCTGAACCAGCGCTATACTGGTCCTCATAACAACATATAAACATGAAGATGTGATTCCAGTGGCCAATGGCATTGCCACTACAGTCTAAGTCCCCTGAAACTGTACCATGATTTCTTCCAGGTACACTCATAAAATTGTTAATTCATCTTCTCAGGCTATAATGATGTCTAAGATGCCTCTCCTAACATCAAAAGATTTTCACCAATTCTTTTCCAATGAAGTGACTGCCATATGAGTATATATGTATTAAAATCTGCCACAACAGGATCCTCCTTGGCTGAGAGCAAGAGGAAGCACTCAGAATAAGGGAGGAGAGGTCTCAACAATGTAGAATAAGGAAAAATTTCAGAAGCAAACAGCATAACAACTAGGTAGGGGGGTAAAGGACATGATTAAACAAGATGTATGTGACTGGGAACCAATACCATTGGTTCTCCTCAGATAAATAATCACTGTCATGTTTCCTCAACTGAAAGCTACCCACCTGGGGGAGACGGAAGTGATAAACAAAACCTTTTTTTTTTTAAGCATGATTTATCTGCATAGCAATTTTAACTCACAACCCATTTGAGAAACATCAAAATGGTTTAAAACATGTTAAAATAATATGTAACTGTATAAGTCCTAATTTCCTATCTCACCAACTGGACCACAAAAAAACATAAATGATGCCCCTAAACAAAAAGTATCCAGATGTTGACATCTATAATTGGTTTTAGCTTAATACATAACCTTTTTTTTTTCTTTTGAGACAGGTCTTGATCCGTAGCCCATACTCGCATGAAACTCTCACTCCTCCTGTCTCACCCTCAGGAGTGCTAGAACTGCCAGAGTATGCCCTGCACCCGGCTGAATATATCATTTCTAACAGAAATCCAAAATGTCCAAGATTTATGGATTACCAAGACCAGCAATTTGCATACCAATAGCTTCAAAATATTTTACAGTCAGTATCTGGGAATGTCTAAAAGCTAGGTTAACATTAGATTTGGTGATCAACTGTCCTTCTCTCCAAATTGCAAAATCCAGGCATACTGGTGCATGCCTATGATCCCAGCACTCAGGAAACAGAGACAGGAAGATGATGAGTTCAAGGCCAGAGGCAGCTTGTACAACCTAGTGAGACCCTAGTGTCAAAATATAAAAATGAAAAAAGGGGTCTGCAGATGCAACCGAATGGTAGAGGACACTTGCCTATCCCTGGGTGGTAGGGGAGGCATGATCGACTCTACATCACACAATCTGGACCTGAGACCAGTGCAAGAGTACTAAGGATAAATTCAAAAAGCAGTTGTTAAACATGTGACCTTGCAACAGAAATTCTGAAAGTCCCCAACTCTTCTTGATAGATTATCCATCATTCAATGGCTTGAAGCAGAAGTCAATAGTCAAGAGAATAAAAATACTTGTAATTGCCTACTGCCTGCAGCGGTAGCCCTGTGGCATATGATCCCGTCAGATCTCGGAAGCTAAGCAGGGTCGGGCCTGGTTAGTACCTGGATGGGAGACTGCCTGGGAACACCAGAAGCTGTAGGCTTGGGAGAAGGACCTGGCAACCCCCTCCCAAAAGTCAATCTGCCATTGAAAACCCTATGAGCAGCAGAGAAGCACTGACATTAGTGTTTCCCCTGTTGTACAGAGGGTCGCTATGAGTCGGATACCGACTCGACGGCCCTAACAACAACAATTGCCTACTGCCATAATCAAAATAGGTCAGAGACCTAGGAATTAGGTCTTTAAGCCTTAGTTTCCTCACCTAAAGGGACGACAACACACATCTCTACAGGGTCATTGTATTAGCACAGTAGCTGACATAAGACTTTGTAAATATTATCATCATCGTTATTAACAATCAATGCATTTTTGTTGGAAAGTATGGAATGTTTGCCACAAATTTTGGCCATGGATTTGATCACTAAAGAATATAAAGATTACAAAAATAATCTCATAATTTGGAAATCATGTTTAGCTCTTTGGCAAACTCTCTTCCTAAACCAACTATGCTAGATTTCAGTTCCTTGAAAGTGCTATATTTTCACTAGTGTATGTGTATATTATATTCTCTTTGCTCAGAACATTTTCAATCCCACCTGCTACTCTCAACCTTGGACTGATCAACTCCTATTCACCCTTCCAGTCTCTAGGTAAACATTACTTTCTCAGATATCCTCTTGCCCAGATTAGTCTCCTTACCTTATATTTTTAGAATACTTTGAACTTCCCATATTTTACTCAACCATGAACAGTGTAAAATTATTTAATGTATGATTTCCCCAACTGAAACTTTTGAGAGGGCAGGAATAGTATCTGGTATCTGTATTACACATTTCTCTAACTCCAGTGCATGACACAAAGTCAAAGAAGCTCTATAAATTGTTGAATTAGATGAAGGCAGAAGGGCCAGTCAGATTGGTTAATTATAACCTAGTTCATATTCATACTGAGGACTATAATGGTCAGTGAGCTTATGTCCTTGCTCATTCACATTCTAGTACGGTAACTGAAGTTTAAAATCTAAATCTCACCTTTCAGTACCATTCATGTCATATGATTTAGCTCTGTTGCTAAGACAGCATCAAGCTTTATGATGCTCTACATTAAAATAGTACTTAGATGAATGGCAAGATGCTCATAAAAGATCTACTGTGCTTACTGGTCTTAACCCAAAAGTTGTTTTTGAAGAATTCCATAGTTGAGAGGTGAGGGAGATACTTACTGAATCCAACCCACAATTTTACTTATTGAGTCCAACCCACAATTTTCTAGGAGTCAGAAAAGTTAGGTAATTTGTTCAGGATCCAAAAACTAGACAGTACTTGAAACACAATAAAGAAACTAGATTCCCTAGTTCTTGGTCTATTTTTCCATTACAGAAGCAGGTATGTGCATGTGTGCACGCACATGTGCTGCTGGAAATCAAACCCAGGGCCTTGTGCATATGCAGGAAGGGATTCACCACCAAGCAACTTCCCCAGACAGTCCTTCTGGCACAATAATTAAGAAACATTGTTTGAGGTGTTCTAAGCAATAATCTCAAAATTCAACAAGTAATCATTTAATGTTACCAATTCACCTGTAAAGCTTTGTAAAATATGGATTTTCAAGCCTCCACTATACTAGAAATTCAGGTGAGGCCTGGGTCTTATGCTAAAGAATGTTCCATGGGTGATTTTTATCCCAACAGAAATGAGAACCACTAATTTAATCAATCAAGTGTCATTTGCTAAATGCCTACTCTGTCCCTAGAGTACATTCCTGCTCTCAAGGCTCTTATGAGACAAGATTTACTTATATAATCAATTAAGGAAGAAAATAAGACCGTCTATAATGAAGCGCTAAATCAGCTAAATGAGCAAAAATTAAGTTCAAAATTCAGAGAAAGTAGGATGAGAGCTTAAGCTTGAAAAATGGCTATTTGTGGAGAGAGAATATGAACAGGTAGGTCCCTTAAGATTACCAAGGAGACAGATCCCTTAAGATAAACAAGGGGGAAAGTTTTTAGACCCTGCCCCTCAGGAGTCCTAAGAATGTAATGGAAGAGCCTCAGGCCTACTATGGAAAGTAGAGAAAGGATGCAGTTCCTGCTCCCACATTCCATTTCAATCAGAAAAGAACAGGTCCACTTCTATCTTTAAAGAACCCCAAGGACTTTTAAAAGTATGAAACTTGGGCTGGGGATGTAGCTCATCAGGAGAGTGACTGCCTAACACACGAGGCCTGGAGTTTAATCTCAAAAAAGTGTGAAACTTCTCTTAATTCAAAAACGAATTCTTTAAAAACCCATGAAATACCATCCTAAAATTACATAGCCAATTCACAACACAGAACCCTTTTCTCTCAATTCTCAGAGCCCTTGTGTACTATACTCCACATCATGGTATTCCACGGCAGGAACAGTCTGCACAGGTTCTCAGTATATCCCGAACACTTTGGCCTGACCAAACAGAACAGTGGGTTTACTTTCTGGTCATGTCTCAAACTGGGATTGGAGGTGGGGGGTGGGCCACTGGGAAAAGGACCAAGCAAGCCACGCTCCAAAGCAGGTCTTCAAGTTTAGGGGAGACTTTTCTAAAAATTAAAACCTGGTGGGTCTATAGGGGACTTCCTTGGTGGAATCACTGAGTCATGCTTTTTCAGAAAGTAGTAAAAGACAAGAACACATAGTAGGGGTGAGAGCTAGATAAGAGAATGCCCTGAAATCAAGGATCAGTTTGTATATGCTTCAGTGCAACACTTCCACTAAAGTTTCCAGAACAGTATTAACAAGCCACACTCCTTTCTCGGGGTGCTGGCTATGCACAGAAACATGTAACCTACACTAAGAGTCCCCACAGAATCCATCAGCAGCTAACGGTGCTCTACAGAAGCACAAGTAATAAAATTGCTGATTTTATTCTTGTGCTCCTGCAAGGAAAACTATTACAGTACTTTAAAGATGCTTCTGCTATCAGTTTGTTACTCCCCACAGAATCCCCTACACTGGCATTATTCCCATCCTACTGCTGACAGAAATAACCAGAGTCAGCGACAAAGCCAAAATGAGATGTCAGAATTTACAATGCTCACACTGGGTACTCAGTCCACACACAGCAACTCGAGTATACATTATCCCTAGCATTCATTTATCACATATTTAATTCACTAAAAAGTCTCAATTATCACATGCAGCTTAGATGAGATCTACTCAATCACATCTCAAACATGTTTAAAACTGAATCCTCACCTTATTTTCCAAATATCTCCTTCTGTCACTTCCTTACAACTATGTGCTCATGGCACTATTCTCTAGATAACCCAAGCTCAAATCCTTGATATTACTTTGACTCTGACTGCTGAACACTTTAAAATAAGGGCTTTGATCATGGCACTCTCCAGAACAACAACTAAAAACCAAGTCCAAACTCTTGCCGGGGAGCAGTGGCGCACACCTGTAATCCCAACGACTTGGGAGGCAGAGACAGGAGGATCGCAAGTTCGAGACCAGAGGCAGTCTGCGTGACTTAGCAAGACCCTGTCTCAAAAAGTGAAAAAGTGGGCTGGTGGTGCAGCTCAGTGGTCCAGCACTTGCAAAGCATGCAAGCATGAGGACCTGGTTCAAGCTCCAGTATGGCAAAAAAAAAAAAAAAGAAGAAGAAAGAAAAAAAATCCCAACTCTTAAATCAATTTAAGAGTATTCAGAGTGCTCCACAACAAAACCCCAATATGCTTTCCCCCACTCCCCAAAACATGGCCTAAGTAATAGCTTACCAGCAAGCATTCCTATCCCTCAGCATACTCAAGAGTTTATTAAAACACATGACCTTGGGAAAGTCACTTAATCTGATCTTTATTTTACTCAACTATAAAATGGGTCTAATAATACTTGCCTGTGTGGTCTGAGGTAAGGAAAATGATAGTGCAGCTATAAACTTAAAAACACCATAAAAATACAGACATTATCATTATGTCTGGTAATGGTAATTCATACCTGCCTGCTCCAGAAAGGAGTGAAAGTAGCCCACATAAAACACAAAATAACAAGACTTTAAAGATGGAACCAATAAAAGAAATACAAAACAAATGGAAGGACATAAAATGGAACTGGGAATGAGGTTAAGAAAAATACGTACCACCACTGCTTATTTATTTCCTTCCTCTGAGATTAATAATTTGGCATAAATTGCTGTATTTGACTTGAAAAAGAAACTTTTACAAGACTAAAAACACACCCACTGGTCAGAAATAAAAGATCAAACACAAGAATTCTCCCCAAGATTCTTCTTCTATGTCATAGAATTGGACAATATCCTCAATCGCTTCACCATGGATTACCAATGCTATTACACCACTGTTAGACTTGAAAGCTTCTTGAGGTCAGGTAATTGTTTTATTATGTGTGTTTCTGATTACACTTACAGCAATTACTCAATAAACCTAATACCTCACTTTCTATATACTGGTTTCTATGGATTCAATCCCCCACATGTCTGTCAGTTTGCCATACTGTGGGGGCTTGTGTGTTGCAATGAAGCTGAAAACTATGCCACCGGTATCTCAAATACCAGCAGGGTCACCCATGGTGGACAGGTTTCAGCTGAGCTTCCAGACTAAGACAGACTAGGGAGTAGGCACCGGCAAACCACTCTAGAAACTACTAGCCATTGAAAACCCTATGGATAGCAAAGAAACACTGTCAGATATAGTGCCAGATAATGAGCCTCCCAGGTTGGAAGGCACTCAAAAGACTACTGGGGAAGAGTTACCTCCACAAAGTAGAGTCTACTCTGATGACGGAAATGGAGTAAAGCCTCAGAGACCTCCATCTGTTGATGTGGCACGACTCAAAATGAGGAGAAACAACTGTAAACATCCATTAATAACTGGAACATGGAATGTACATAATATGAATCTAGGAAAATTAGAAATCGTTAAAAGAGAAATGGAGCACATAAACATTGATACCCTAGGCGTCAGTGAGCTAAAATGGACTGGCATGGGCCACTCTAAGTCAGATAATCAAATGGTCTACTATGCTGGGAATGATAAACTAAAGAGAAATGGGATGGCATTCATCATCAAAAAAGACATCTTGCCGGGCGCGGTGGCACACACCTGTAATCCCAGCGGCTTGGGAGGCGGAGGCAGGAGGATCGCAAGTTCAAGATCAGAGGCAGTCTGTGTAACTTAGTAAGACCCTGTCTCAAACCAGCACTTGGAGAGCATGTAAGTGCGAGGCCCTGGGTCCAACATCCCAGGACCACAAAAAAAAAAAAAAAAAAAGACACCTCAACATCTGTTCTGAAATACAATGTTGTCAGTGATAGAATAATATCCACACGTCTACAAGGAAGGCCAGTTACTATGACTATTATTCAAATTTATGCACCTACCACTAAGGCCACAAGTGAAGAAAGGGAAGATTTCTACCAGCTTCTGCAATCTAAAATAGATCAAACATGCAATCAGGATGTACTGATAATTACTGGTGACTCGAACACAAAGGTTGGAAACAAAGAAGGTTCAGTAGTTGGAAAATATGGTCTTGGTGACAGAAATGAAGCTGGAGATCGCATGATAGAATTTTGTCAGACCAATGACCTTTTCATTACAAATACATTTTTTTTCAACAACATAAATGGCGATTATACACATGGACATCACCAGATGGAACACATAGGAATCAAATTGACTATATATGTGGAAAGAGACGATGGAAAAGCTCTACACTAAAATGTCAAAACAAGACCAGGTGCTGACTGTGGATCAGACCATCAACTTCTCATATGCAAGTTCAAACTGAAGCTGAAGAAAATTAGAACAAGTTTTCGAGAGCCAAGGTATGACCTTGAGCATACCCCACCTGAGTTCAGAGGCCACCTCAAGAATAGGTTTAATGCATTAGATACAAGTGATAGGAGACCAGAAGAGTTGTGGCATGACATAAAAGATATCATTCAAGAAGGAAGCAAAAGGTTATTAAAAAGGCAAGAAAAAAAGAAAAGAGCAAATTACATGTCAAAAGAGATGCTGGACCTTGCCCTTCAATGTCCAGCAACTAAAGTAAAAGGGAGACATAATGAAGTTAAGGAACTAAACAGAAGATTTCAAAAGGCAGCTTGAGAAGACAAAAACAAATATTATAATGACATGTGCAAAGAACTGGAGGCAGAAAACCAAAAGGGAAGAACAACCTCTGTGTTTCTCAAGCTTAAGGAAGTGAAGAAAAAATTTAAGCCTCAAGTGGCAATAATGAAAGATTCTACAGGGAAAATATTAAATGATACAGGAAACATCAAAAGAAAATGGAAGGAATACACAGAGTCATTATACAAGAAAGAATTGGTAGATGACCAGTCATTCCAAGAGGTTGCATATGAAGAGGAACCAATGGTGTTGAAGGATGAAGTGGAAGCTGCCTTGAAAGAACTGGTGTAACACAAGGCTCCAGGAATTGATGGGATACCAATAGAGATGTTTCAACAGATGCAGCACTGGAGGTGTTAACATGTTTATGCCAACAGGTTTGGAAAACAGCTACTTGGCCAACTGACTGGAAGAGATCCATATTTGTGCCTATTCCCAAAAAAGGGGATCCAACTGAATGTGGAAACTATCAGACAATATCATTAATATCACACAGAAGCAAAATTTTACCAAAGATCATGCAAAAGCGACTGCAGCAGTATATAGACAGGGAATTACCAGAAAATCAAGTGGGATTCAGAAGAGGGGGGGAACCAGGGACATCATTGCTGATGTCAGGTGGATATTAGCCGAAAGCAGAGAATATCAGAAAGATGTCTATCTATGTCTTATCGACTTTGCAAAGGCATTTGACTGTGTGGATCCTAACAAATTATGGATAACACTTTGCAAAATGGGAATACCAGAGCACCTAATTGTGCTCATGAGGAATCTGTACATAAACCAGGAGGCAGCTGTTCGAATAGAACAAGGAAACACAGCCTCGTTTAAAGTTGAGAAAGGTGTGTGTCAGGGCTGTATACTTTCACCATATCTCTTCAATTTATATGCTGAGCAAATAATCCGAGAAGCTGGACTTTATGAGGAAGAACACAGCATCAGGATTGGAGGAAGACTCATTAAAAACCTGCATTATGCAGATGACACCACTCTGCTTGCTGAAAGTGAAGAGGATGTAAAACATTTACTGATGAAGATCAAAGATCATAGCCTTCAATATGGGTTGTGACTAAACAACAACAAAACGAAAATCCTCATGACTGGGCCCGTATGCAACTTCAAAATAAATGGAAAAAATATTGGTGTTGTCCAAGATTTTGCTTTGCTTGGCTCTATAATCAACACCCATGGAAGCAGCAGTCAAGAAATCAAAAGACGCATAGCTCTAGGAAAAGCTGTGGCAAAAGATCTCTTTAGAGTATTGGAAAGTAAAGATGTCACATTGAAGACGAAGGTGTGTCTGACTCATGCCATGGTATTTTCAGTGGCATCACATGGTTGTGAAAGCTGGACATTGAACAAGTGAGACAGAAAAAGAATTGATGCTTTTGAATTGTGGTGCTGGAGATGTCTATAGAGTATACCATGGACTGCCAAAAGAACCAATAAATCTGTCCTAGAAGAAGTGCAACCAGAGCGCTCCTTGGAAGCAAGGATGGCCAGACTGCATCTTACATACTTTGGGCATGTAGTCAGGAGAGGCCAATCCCTAGAGAAAGCCATCATGTTTGGGTAAGTGGCAGGTCAACGCAAAAGAGGAAAACCCTCCACCAGATGGATGGACACAGTGACTGCAACAATGGGCTTAAACATAAATAAGATTGTTTGCCTGGCACAGAATCGGGAAGTGTTTCGATCTGCTGTATATAGGATCACTGTAAATCAGACTCGACGGCACCTAACAACAACATGGATCCAATGGGCTGGGATTTAGCTCAGTTGGTAGGGCACTATAACTGCTCTGAGTCTGCAGTCTCCTTATTTTAATCCATCCTGCAAACCACCATGTTAACCCTAAAAAATCACTGTTATCACATTGGTCCTTAGTTCAAAACCACCCAACAGCTTCCCTGCACAGAGAACACATGCTTTCTCATTCCTTACCTATCCAGCCCAAATTGAACATAACCTGCCCTGGATTAACCTTCCATATCTTTGCATTCCTCCAAATTCTTTTTGCCCTTTAATAAAAATTTAGCTTAGGTCTCATTTTCTACATAAAGCCTTTCAGACTGGCAGCAATGTGACAGAGAGACTGGGGGAGGAGGTGAAAGGAGGGGTCTAAAAAGTCAGAAGTGTATGAGGGCACAGTTTAGTGGTAGAGCAAGTTTGGAATGCACAAAGCCCTGGGTTAGAGCTCTAGCAATCCAAAAAAAAATTTTTTTAATGGAAAGTCAGAAGTCTTATATCTTTTTTTTTGATTCAGTACTGAGGGGTTGAACCCAAGGCAAATGCTCCACCACTTAAGACTCACCTTTTTATTTTTTTATTTTGAGATAAGGTTTCCTTAAGTTGCACAGGTTGCCTCTGGCCTCAAAATCAAAATCCTCCTGCCTTAGCCTCCTCAGTTGCTGGAATTACAGGTGTGCACCACTGCGCCCCACAGAAGTCTTAAGTTCTCATCGGTTGTTGTCAGGTGCCATGGAGTGATGTCTGACTCATCATGACCCTCACAGAGTTTCTTGGAAGCACACTGCCGTGTCCTTCTCCCGTTTTTGTGATGCTGGAGATCGAACACAGGGCCTCAGAGAGTGCGGAGCACACTCTACCAACTGAGCTAAACCCCAGCCCACTCCCATCTGTTACTCAACAGTTAAGTGACTATAGGTAAGTCACTAAACCACTATGAGAATACTTTCTCATGCCGAAGGAAAAGCTTTAAAATTGATTGTATCTAAATTACCTTCCAGCTCTAACATTCTAGGATGTTTTGGTTAATTCAAACTTGGACACACTCTGATCTCTTCTCTGATCTTCATTATCTATCACATATTTTAATAGGTAATTACATACATTGTTATAAAATTTTCTCTGCTTTAAGTAAACATACCAACTCATACCAATTATCCCTGAAGACAATTGACAGAGGATCATGCACACAGCAGATACTTTTTATAAACTTCTAAGAAATGTTTAAGGTGACTATTTTAAACGATTTAGTAACTTGCTTGCTGCAGTGTGAATCATTAAAAAAAAAAAAAGAGAGAGAGAGAGAGGAAAAAAAAGTTTTTTCATTAAGTAGACCATTAAAATAAATGTATTAAAACAAGAGAACAAAGCTGGACATAGTGGCACACAACTATAATCCTGGCAACTCAGGAGGTAGAGGCATAAGGATTGCAAATTCCAGGCCAGAGGCAGCCTGTGTAACTTAGTGAGACCCTGGCTCAAGATAAAAAATAAAAAAAGGCATGGGGGTGCAGCTCAGTGGTAGAGCACTTGCAAAGTATGAGTAAGGCTCAAGGTTCTGATAAAATAAAATAATAATAATAATAAATAATCTTTAAAATAAAATAAGAACATCTATATCACCTTTCTCTTTAAAAGTATATTCACTCAAAGTTATTCACTCAAAGAGCACATGGCAGTGTGCTTCCAAGAAACCCTGTGTGGGTCATGATGAGTCAGACATTACGTAAAGTGACCACATGTTAAAACACAAATGAGTCTTATAACATAAACATGTTTTCTCAGCCATTCCAGTTTATATTTACTGCTGCAGAAAGGTCTTTAGGAAAAAAACTACAATAATTTTTATTATTTTACAGATTTATTTTCATATAGTAGTTCTATATTTCCAACATATAAACCAATAGTTACACAGAATTATGAAATAAATCATGTGACAAATCAAATTGTATCTGCTATGACTTTTAATACTGCAAGCTATGTAAAGCTACCATAAACATTCACATTGAACTTAGTTTTGTGCTTTTCAGATTGTCTTTTTTAAAAAATATAATGTATCCTCTCTAAATAAATATACATTTTCCTGGACAGTATTTCAAAAGACAATTTGATAAATCTAGAGGTTTGCTGATTCTTCTTTTGCTCCTAGTCCTGTCAGCAAAATTTAGGCAAAACTGAAAGCTTATACATGTCTGCCTAAATGGGGAAAAAATTATAAAAAAGAAAGGAGCTATATCAGTCACTGAAGTACACAAAGAAGATATCCTATCAATGATCAGTAAATTAACATCCTACAATAAAAACACAGAGCCTTGCAAACAGCATGTATTGCATGTAAAGAGCTTCTTCAAGTCAGAGGTTTTGAAACTCAAGACAATTCTCATATTTCAGTTCTAAATATGCTGTAAATGGATCAGTAAGTAAGGCAATAGCGCCCCTCATACTATTTTTGCTGCCATTGCTATTTTACTACTGAAAGTTTATAAGAGCTCACTGTCACTTTACAACAGTTAGAAACACTTCAATACAAAACAAAATTGATTTATTTTAAAAACCAGTTACTCAATTATCTTTATTCACAAAATAAAGATTATGTCGATAGTGTACAAAAAAAAGTTCAGAGAAAGATGCATAAGGAAACTGTTATTCTCTATGAACCTTAATTATTACCTCTTTTAATCACTAAAAAAAAATTTGTATTATCTGTTGTTGTTAGGTGCTGAGGAGTCAGGTCCAATCAATATCAACCCTAAGAGGGTTTGAATGGCTGATTGTTTCTGGATTGCTTTAGGGGTGGATTGCCAAGTCCTTCTCCTGTTTTTGCAGTTCTGGAGATTGAAACTGGGTCCTCAGGGAGTGCAGAGCAGCACTATCAAGTGAGCTGAACAAATCATGTTTTAGCCCATGCCTATGCCCATAATCCCAGCACTCCAGAGGCTGAGGCAGGAGAATGGAGAGTTCCAGGCCAGCCTGAGCTACATAATAAGACCTTGTCTCAAAAAAATCAAGTGGGTAAGGATTCATTCAGGAAGAATACAGAAATTCAAATGAGTCAGATTTATCACTAAATCAAATCCACAACTTTCTAACTACTTAGTAAAGGAATAAATAATAAGTATGTATGCTCAGGCATTCAACACTTAAGGAGACATCAGCAATAACATGCGTGACTATAAAGGGGCATGTTTGGTCTATGACTTGTTCTGTTCCCTAAACAGTAGTTATTTAAATAATTCTAAATGCAATCACTTCCATAAGGGAAAACACATCTTTACTTTAATCATCCAAACTGTGTAACTGAGACAAAACTGATTTGTAAAAGCAAATTGATGGCAGTTGCACATCATTATTTTTTGTTGTTGTTTTTAGTTGTGCTTAAAACAAGACTAAAAGGCAAAGCTTTAGACTGTGGTTTTTCAGCATTAAAAAAGAAAGTAACATTAAGGCAATCACCACTACATAATGTTAGTCTTCCAAGTAAAAAGAAAATTGTCAGTTAGGTGCTATTGAGTCAATGTCCGACTCACAGCAACCCTAGTACAAGAGGCGAAACACTAATGTCAGTGCTTCTCTGCTATTCATAGGGTTTTCAATGGCTGATTGTTTTTTTGGGGGGGCTGGGGGGGCCGAAGTGGATTGTTGGGTCCTTTTCTCAAGCCTACAGCACCTGGTATTCCCAGGTGGTCTCTCATCCAAGTACTAGCTAGGTCCAACCCTGCTTAGCTTCCAAGATCAGACGCCACAGTGGTACAGCTGTAGGCACAAAGGAAATAGTTACTCACAAAATGAGCAGCCAATTTAAAACACACACACACACACACACACACACACACACACGTGAATTCAAGATCAAGCAAGACAGACTCAAGACACACCTCAAATATTTAATTTTTAGTGGAAAACACTTATGAAAAATAGCATTCAAATTTCCAATTCTGACATTTTAGTATCACTTGCCTAAGATATTCAAGGCTCTATTAAACATTTCTGGTGGCTTAAAAAGAGCAATTTGGCACTCTGCACCCTAAACTTATTGTAAAATTCACTGACCAGATGAATGGCAAATTAACAATTACTTCAACCATGACAGCAATGAAACATTTTATTTCTTCTGTTTTTTACTACCTACTGATGCAGAGGATAGTAAATTAAGAATATGACAGAACACTACACCTTTTAAACCTAAGTAACAGTCACTGTTTGTTTCTTCCTTGAGCTACTGGCATCTTTGAACATGACAAAATGAAAAAAATTAGGAGTTAATTTGAGGGAAGAGGTTAAAAATTACTTTTACAGTAAGGGCTTGGGACAGAACAGTCCTTTAAAAATTAAAAACGTTTGGACAGCTGTCACATGAATGAAAACTTAATTCAAAAGTTCCACTAAGAAAGCAATGACAATGGATTTCACAGAAACTTATAGGAAGCTGCCTGACTGGTGCAAAAGGAGATGGCAGGTTATAAGCTTATGCGGCCTTTAAAAGTAACCTAAAATACTCTACCAGGCTTGGCTCACAAATTGTTGTTGTTGTTGTTAGGTGCCCTCGAGTCGGTATCCGACTCATAGTGACCCTGTGTACAACAGGGGAAACACTATTGTCAGTGCTTCTCTGCTGTTCATAGGGTTTTCAATGGCAGATTGATTTTTGGGAGGGGGTTGCCAGGTCCTTCTCCCAAGCCTACAGCTTCTGGTGTTCCCAGGCAGTCTCCCATCCAGGTACTAACCAGGCCCGACCCTGCTTAGCTTCTGAGATCTGACGGGATCGGATGCCAC